>JBBPBX010013755.1:0-29950 GCA_038048925.1 Garcialebias charrua
CATTCGGACTGACCAATGCGCCAGCTGCATTCCAGAGATGTATGGAAGGTGTATTAGAAGGCATCAGGGATGAGTGCTGCGTACCTTATTTAGATGATATCCTCTGTTACTCACAAACATTTGAGGAACATGTGGATCATCTGAGGCAAGTTTTCTGCAGAATGAGACAACATGGCATTAAACTTCGACCAGCCAAATGCGAGTTTTTCAAGAGACAAATTCGTTATCTGGGACGAATGATTTCAGGAGAAGGCATCCAGATTGACCCAAAAGATTTGGAAGCTGTAATAGCTCTGAAGGAGAACAAACCTCACACAGTTGGAGAAGTTCGGACATTGCTAGGTTTCCTTAGTTATTACCGATCCTTCATCCAAGATTTCTCACGACTGGCAAGACCTCTGTTTGAACTCCTTCAAAGCTCAGCCGACACAAGTATGACCAACAAGCCCCAGACTTCTAAGGGTCGAGGTTGTAAAATTAAAGAAAACACAGGTCAGCTTCCCTCTCGCACACCTGTGACATGGACGACTGAACATCAGACTGTGCTATCTAAACTTGTGGAGATGCTGATCAATCCACCCATCTTAGCCTATCCCGACTTTGATCGTCCGTTTGTTTTGCATACAGATGCATCAAATGAAGGGCTTGGAGCGGTTTTGTATCAGTCCCAAAACAACAAGCTACGTGTTATTGGCTACGGATCTAGGACCTTAACACCCGCTGAACGAAACTATCACTTGCATTCTAGTAAACTTGAGTTCCTCGCACTCAAGTGGGCAATTTGTGATAAGTTTCGAGACTATCTGTATTACGCACAAACTTTCACGGTCTATACAGAGACAGAAATAAAAAGCTCCTTGCCTGGCAGAGTGCAGTGAGGAACTCGGTATACCGGTAAGCCCCCCCCCCCGGCCGCCACGCCGCCGCAATTTCGCGTTCTGGTCATGAAACCACTGGGTCCAGTGCGTCCACTTGCGTGCGTGTCGAGCTTTTTTGCCGTTGAAAAGGCGTTCGGTCTGGATGTAGCATAAGACTTAGATCCTCCTGCGCTCGAGAGCTCATTGGGCGGCAAGCTGTTTCCATTGATCTCTATCCTTGACGATCACCTTCACCGTGCTCGGGTCGAAGCCCTGTACCTTCAGGCCTTTCTCAAAGGATCGTCTCCACGTCAGTTTGGGTCTGCCTCTCTTTCTGTTTCCTTGTGGTTTCCAAAGCAAGCAGCTCTCTGTGTGCATGTTTTTACTCACTTGTATTTTGTCACACAACACTGCAGAACTAAACCTTACACATACATATTCCTTTGTAACATTCCTTTAGGGAAAAACTGCTCCATGCTGGACAAACTCCTGTTTTCCATGTTATTAGGAAGTTGATGTGCAGTAACTGAAAGTTATGCACCATAACTCATGTTCCCTGAAGAAAGAGAACGAGGTGCAACATAATTGCTATGGGAAATTGCGCCCCGCGTGATTACCTGAAGGAATACACTCACGGCCGGGGCGTCGGCGTCACGCCAGAGACCCTGCCCTCTGGGTATTTAAGGTGCTGACGCCCATCTCACTTCCTCCAAAATGCACTTCACAGAGCTTTCAGCATTGAAAAGGGCCAGGTATGTTGCACCTCGTTCCCTTCCTTCAGGGAACATGAGTTATGGTGCATAACTTTCAGTTCCCTTATCAGTCAGTCACTCGGTGCAACATAATTGCTATGGGAACGTAACGTAATTCATTCACGCCCTTGAAATGCTCAGTAAAATGCATGCTAGTGTGAACATCACACGCGGTAACGTCCAAACTGTAATGCTTTGCAAACGTATTTGTTGAGCTCCAGTTCGCAGCCGCACAGATGTCTGCAACTGGTACACCCTTGAACAACGACCAGGAGGTGGCCAAGCCCCGAGTGGAGTGAGCACGCACTCCAGAGGGCACCTGTTGACCTTTGCTACTGTATGCCCTTTTAATGGCCTCAGTCACCCAGTGTGAGAGGCGCTGCTTTGATAGGGCCCTACCAGTAGCTGGGGCCGCAAAGCACACAAACAGTTGGTTTGTTTTCCTCCATTCAGCTGTTCTCTGCATGTAAGCACTTAAAGCCCTCACGGGGCAGAGTGCCTTCAGCCTTTTCTGTTCCTGAGTGAGGACAGGAGCAGGAGGAAAAGAAGAGAGATCAAAGTCCAGACTTCTGGGGTTCAGAGTCAAGACCTTGGGGATATACGCAGGATTAGGCTTTAGGGTGACCTTTGACCCGTCAGAGGCAAACCTGGTACACATTGGGTGCACGGACAGAGCATGGAGGTCACCCATACGTTTCGCCGAGCACAGAGCCAGTAGCAGAGCGGTCTTATTACATAAAAAATCTATCTTAATGTCGCTCAGTGGTTTGAATGGGGGATCACAGAGAGCCCCCAAGACCAGACTAAGATCCCAACCAGGGGTCAAGATCCTGATGGGGGGTCTCTTTCTTAGCACGTCCTTCATAAATCTTATTATGAGCGGGTGCGCGCCAGGTGTCCTGCTCCCCCAACCCTCATGACAGGCCGAAATTGCTGATAAAAACACCTTGATGGTTGAGAAAGAACAACCTTTCTCCAGCAGGTCCTGAAGAAAGGTGAGGAGCTGGACCAAGTCACATGAATAAGAAATAATATTTCTTTCCATGCACCGAGCTTCAAAAATACGCCATTTCCAGGCGTAGAGAGACTGTGTTGACACAGCTTGGGTGTTTTGAATGGTATTTACCACATTCTCGGGCAGGCCTGAGGCCACTAGTTTGTTCCTTTCAACCACCAAGCTGAAATCTGCTACAGTTCTCAGCATAAGTGGCGAGGCTGGTCCCTCTAGTGACGTGGTGGGTCCCTGGAGAGGAGGAGCAAGTGGCGGAACCAGCTCCTCCTCAAGGGCCCTGATTTCTGTGGTCCCTTGAGGGCCAACCAGGTTAGGGAGAGGGCCCTCCTGCAGATGTACCGCCATAACACTCTGATCGAGAGTGTTAGAAGGCAGAAGCAATCTGTTGTCATCATCGGGCAAAAGCGGAACAGAATGTCTGTTTTTCCTCTTTTTGTAGGGAGCCATGGTCCGGAGGGGGTGCAAGTTCTGTATACGAGCAGACCTCCTGACTCCAGCCTGGTTCATGGTTGGGTCCGGTTCACTGGCCTCCGGCCTCATCAGTGCCCTGGAGCCTGATGAACCTCCGGGGAGCTGTTATTCACCCGATGGTGTGTGGGGGGGGTCGTTTGAGAGCAGAACTGATTCAGTACAGCGAGCGCAGTCACACTCTGCAGGTTCATTGCTTGAGTAGGGCGTGTCGCTCACTGAGGATAAGGGGACAGCTTCAGCATGAGGATGTGAAGCTGCTCGAGATAATGATACAGGTTTTGACCTGTGGGCTTCTATCGTGACCTCCCGTCACTTACTGGAATCCGTTGAATAGGAGTTGGTGGCCAGGAAGGTGGGTTGTCAGGTTCTGTCGGCGCGCACCCCTAGAGCGCGGACGTGTCACAGGTTTGTTTGATTTGTGTATTGCCGACCCCGTGGTTTACAACGGGGTGGGGGCTGGAACACGTGACCCCTCTTACCCGTCTCTGTGAGGACTGACGGGCCTGTCTGTAGACGCCTCTGGCATTGTCTGTTGCAGACAGTCCCGAGGCACCCAGCTAGGGCTTATTGATTAGGCTAACACCCCGTGAGCCGCGAGGGAGGGGGGAATGATGGCCCCCACCCTTTATATTGGCTGGAAGAACAGAGGGGGTTGTGTTGCTGATGTTAATGTGTTTGTTGGGGTTTTTTTGAGTCAAGAAAACAGAGAAGGACTGTTTTTTGAGCTTTATTTGTGCTTATGTGTAACGACATATTTGACTTTATGTCACTCACAGCAGAAAACACATGATTCGTGCATAAAACAAAGTCACCAGCTTTTTGTACCGTGTTACAAACAAAGTCTGGACGTGAAAAGGTCATTTCCCGTACCGCGTGGGCGGGTGATCCTGTAAAGCCAAGAAGAGGGCCTGGATCGTCAGGCATGCTTCTGTCTGGCGTCCCGGTTCGCCGAGGAAGTCCTATGTCAGACCGCCTGGCGGGGAACAAATCTGTTTTTACTCCAGGCGTGTTCGGTCCGAGGTGGGTCCGACGGTGGTTTCTGCCGGTGCTCGACCTCGTATGCCGGCCGCTTTTGCGGTGGGACACGTGTGGTTGAGTGGTGTCGAGGCTGCGGGGGTCAACTCCCAGCTGACTCCCTGGGGGGGTGAAAGCTCTTCTGGGGATGCCTACCCAGAGAGCCTCAGCCTTTTTTACGCCTTTGGTCCAGCCTGGTCTGAATTAGATCCATAGCCTTTCCGAATAATCCCGTCGGCTCTATCAAGTGGTGCAGAAAAGGAATTCTTTGTCCTTTCGGGAGGTCAGTTAGGGTCATCCACAGATGGCGTTGTGCGATGACCACCTCAGCCATGCCTCTGCCTTGTGCAATAGCTGCTGTCCCCATCATGTGGAGCACAAAGTCTGTTGCCCTGCGGGCTTCTTCCAGCACGTCGGCGGCAACCTGTCTGTCTGTCGTTACCTGGAGCTCCTGCAGTTTTTCAGCCAGGTACGCTTGCATCATGGCGGACGCGTTCATTGCGCGCGCCGCAAGGCCCTGAGCCCTGTAGCATTTCTCGAGCAGAGACGCCGAGGCTCGACAGGCTTTGCTAGGCAGAGTTGGTTTCGTCCCGGATGACCTGGGGGCCAGGTGAGACGCCAGCGTGTCCTCCATCTGAGGCACACTGGCTATTCCTGCCGCTTCCATCCCATCCACGTCTAGGAACTGCGAGAGAGGCAACAGCATGGGAGCCTTGGGCTGAGGCCAGGTGCGAGTCAGCTCCGTGAGGAAATCCGGAAAGATGGGCATTCTTTGCCTCGTAGCTGACTTCTGTTTTGAGTAAAAATAATTTCCTGCCAACCTTGTGACTTGTTGACGAGGTGGAGGTTCTGGCCATGGGATCTGCAGCGCGTCCGTTGCTCTGCGACACAAGTCGAACAGAGCAGGGATCAAAAAGTCAGTCTCCGGGAGCACAGGCGCCGGGGTGCGCGAGAGGTCTCCCCCCTGTTCGTCGTACTCAACGTCTGCGTCATCCGCAGAAAATTCACCTGAGGCTGATATCGAGATCTCGTTCTCGTTCATCAAGCCTCGAGTGTCGAAGTCGGCTGTTAAGTCCCCGATGGGAGCCAGCGCATCCGAGCTGTCGCCCCATTCGACTTGGGTGCTGTCCTCCAGAGCCATGCTCTCGAGCTCCGGCGTGGGAGTGAGAGGCTCAGTAGTGTCCAGGCCTGTAGGCGCCGCAGCAGCGCCCTTGGCTTTGGCGACAAAGTCCGCCCGGTGCCTCCTCACCGCCTCCAACATCTGGCTGCAGTGTGGGCAAGAGTCGGGCGCGTCCAGCGCCATCTTCGCATGCAGCATCCCCAAGCAGACGGGACAGGCCTCGTGGGTGTCCGTCGCCGAAAGGGAAAAACGTATCCACTGGGGCAAGCGCGCGAGGTCGGGCTCGCCGTCCTGCTAGCCTTTTTCGGAAGTCTTGTCTTTTGCTTTCCTTTCTCCGGAGGCATGTCCGAGATAAGACGAGCGAGTCCTTCCAAAATCTTTTTTTTTTTTTTGAGACGTCTCCTCCGTCGCGTCGCTTTCGCTGGCTAGCCTGCTACGAAATTAGCAGAGGTAGCGATGTGACGCAGTTAGCGCCGTCGAGCGAAGCAGTCTGCGGAAAGAGGAGAAGAAAATACTTTGGGGTTAAGGAAAAATGTGCCGGACTAGCTTTCGCTAGCCCGGCAGTATGCAGGAAGAATTCTCTGTACGCCCTGTGTAGGAAGCAAGCTCACCTCTGGTCGAGCGATGAAGCAACAGAGAAGTCCCGCGAAGAGAAGTTCAGGTTTAGCGAGGTGAAGGGCAATAAGAGGAAGTGGGATGGGCGTCAGCGCCTTAAATACCCAGAGGGCGGGGTCTCTGGCGTGACGCTGACGCCCTGACCGTAAAGGCGTGAGTGTATTCCTTCAGGTAATCGCGCGGGGCGCAATTTCCCATAGCAATTATGTTACACCGAGTGACTGACTGATAAGGGAACTGCCTATATGAGACTGATTTGCTGTGTTGAATAATGCTGCATGAAAAAGATCTCTTAATGATGAGATTGTCTAATGATTTTGTCACTCCTTCTGTCTGTCTGAGCTATCACAGGCCGAGATCGAGGCTGTGAGGCACCAAACAAAAATACAACAAAAAAGAAAAAAAGAAAGGGAAGTGCTTGAAGACAAGATGGTATGCAGTTGTGGGAAAGTTTAGGTTTTTTACATCGTGCTGTGTTAGAGTGCAAAAAGTTGAAAATACATGTATGTGTTTACTTCTCTGATATTACAGAGAGTTTTTCACTTTATGCCTCATTAGAGACTGAGACAGGAGGAGAGAGAGGGACAGCTGAGATGTAGAAAGCGTGAAAAAAATACATGTACATGTTTTTTGTGTCCAGCACAGATAAACACAGTTTTAATGATTGTGTTATTCATTATATTTTATATTCAGTTGCTGAGGAGACGGACTCTGATTTGTCTTTGTGGATGTGTCTGAGAATAGTACAAAGAAAAAAAGCTGAGCGGTTGTAATTTTGACTTGAGGTGCAGTTTATTTTAATGTATTTTAGTTGGATTTTCTGTTGGTTGTTGGGGGTGTTTTTATGGACTTTTGACTTTATTTTTGGAGTAACTTCACCCATGGCACTACAGTACAATCATATTACCTTTCTTTTCTTTTCTTTTTTTTTTCCAAAGTACCAGTGAGTTTTCATTTAGAGTGAATCTTTATGTATAGTCTGTCTATACATGGCTGTGAACTGCTTCTGTTTTGATATGATTGTCTTTGATATGATTTAATGCTTTTACTCAGAGTCTTCACTGAATGTGTCTGTTTCTATTCTGAGGTTTGTTAAGATTGTCAAGGATTTATACGATTGGTTCATAGGCCCGCCTCATGTTTTCTTACATGGTTGTCTTGGCCTAATGAATGTTGAAAGCTTTAGCACTCATATGCAAATCACATTTCCTGTTTTATCTTTGAGGGGAATGAAGTAGATCTTATTACCTTTGGTAGATGTCACAGAGGTCTTTCTCGTTTCATCTTGGAACATTCACCATCTCCTTACAGATCATCCGAAGTTTTGAGATATTTTTAGACTCTTTTGTGTGCAGTACTTTTTAAAAACTTTACACACAAATCTTTAGGAATGATTGACTTTTTATGATGTGATAATGATACATTTTGAGGTATGTTTTGGATCATTGTCCTGCTACACAAGTCTACAGTTTTGACTGCATGGCATTTGCATCAACAGATAAATTGATCGAGAATCAAAGATTTAATAACTAAATCTGTTTTGGCCTCCATCAGTGCAGTGCTCCCAGTGTCACTGGCTGCTGTCTAAGCCAGAATTTTTTTTTATCAGTTAAATGTCTGACAAGGTGCTCTTTTGTTCAAATACAGCTTTTTTCTCTTCAAACACCCCTGGCTGATTGTTTTAATGACATTTAAGAAAATTGTTTGGCAGAGTTTTGATTGTTAGGTTTTACTACAGAGTTTGACAAAAAACAGACAAACACAAACAAAAAAAACAAACAAAAAAACGCCAACACAAAATTTTAGTAAAAACTGGACAACTGAAAAGTAACAGCACATTCATTTGCATGTAAAGTGATTAATTTTCAACATGTTCTGATTCAGTGTGAATATTTGTTTCAATTTCAAACTGAAGAGTTGTGGGTGAAAGGCATTTTCGTAGATGGGGCGCTTGGTTCTGTTGACGGGGTAGGGTGCCCTCCTTGGATAACGATAGGGATTCCAAAAGTCATTGCAGCTTTAGTAAAACCAGTGCTGGGCAGCGCTAATCCAAAAATTAGTTCCGCTATTTCTAAAGCACTTATTAATTTATTTAGGTCCGCAATTTCAAAAGCACTAATGTCTTATGAAAATTAGGGGAAGCTAATTCTAAACCGCTATTTAAATTCAACAATTGGTAGCCAGCAAGTTATGCAATATTTGCACTACACTGCCAACTAGCGGTGCATGAACTGTTATACAGTAAGTTGTTTGAGTTTCAGAGTATTTAGTTTGGTTCTCTTCAACAGGTTTGACAAGGACAAAATGTACCCATTCCAAAGTCTGTTAGCTAAACTGCTGACATATTTGGCTGTTTTTTTTTTCTTCTTTTGTTACTTTTAGTACCACTAGATCGCATGTGTCAAACTCAAGGCCCGTGGGCCAAATCCGGCCTACCATAACCGTTTCTGTGGCTCTCTACACCCTAGAACTTCAAGATAACAGTTGTAAGCATGTTGCTCTCAGGTGGTGGGTCCCCATCCCTACACTCCCTGGTCTCTCTGTTAATTGTCTTGCTTATCTCCTCCATTTTGTTGTCCAGGTGTTTGTGATTGCCATGCTATGTGTTCATGTACCTGTATACAGGTAGTCCCCGACTTACGAGCGCTCTGACCTACGAGGTTCCGGACTTACGAGCTGGCGAATTTTTGGAAAAAACGCAAAAAATACCGAGTTTTTCTGTGTTTTTTCACCACAGTTCGTTAGCTAAACATGTGGACACACGTTTCCGATCATTTTTATGCACTCCTAAGCAGTTTTTCGATGAAAAACGAGTGTTTGTAGTCGCGCTAGCAAAACCGTTCCAACTTACGAGCGAAATTCCGGACTTACGAGACACGTGGCGGCCGTTCCGAATTACGAGATTTCCGTGTTACGAGCAACTCGTTGTAACGGAACTCGCTCGTAAGTCGGGGACTACCTGTATAAGTCTGTATCTCTGTGTTTATCGTTGTCCTGGCATTGTCTCCTGTTGCCTCTGTCTCCTGAGTTCCTTGTGATTCCCTGAGTATGTAAGTTTGCTGCCCTGTCAGCTATTTTATGTTCTTATGCTGCGTTCCAGTTGCATCGGAAGTCGAAATTACGAACCCGGACTGACGTCATTTCCGAGTTGAATGCATTCCAGTTAGCTTGTTGGCGCGACGATGAAAACAAGATGGACGCCCGCTACAACGCTGTTGTTGTTCTTGCTTTGTTGGATTATAAAAGGTTTCTAGACCAATTAGCAACAAAGTTGAAGAGCAATACATAGTTCCCACACACGTGACGAGTATTGCGCAATACCGGGTTTTTCGCCACCCGTAAAGGCAGAAATGGCGGACAAACAGACTTGAGCTACCACAGCTAAATACATTACTAGCTTCACCAAGGCACAAGAGCAAAATGGCAATGGTCAGAGTTGAATGAGTTGGAGAAAGAAATCATGGCAGACGAAGCGGACAACTTGTCATCAAGAAGTTACTCTGATATCATTAATTATTTAATTACTACGAGGAGCGCACACCGAGGAGCTTCACAGCTTTAAATCCAAAAAAGATGTGTAAACTGTCTCAATCATATCTAACCAGCTAAATAAAGGTTTAACTAAAATAACACACAGCCAAAAAAAGTCCAGGCTCAACACGGACCAGGACCAGCACTTTGAGTGTTACCGTGTTGGAAGTTAGCATGTTGCGTTAGCATCCGGAGCGGAGGGTCCGTCGCACGGAGGCTCGCGGCGAGCTCAGGTAGGTCGGACGGCGTGGATCCGTCGCGGCCGCGGGGGCACGTCCCATGGGACCGACGCGTCGCCCGCACGACTTGGCTCCCGTCCTCCTTCCCCCACTGGGGCGGTCTCCCCGCCGGTCCCGGAGGACCGGCGGGGAGACCGTTGTCCAGGCATGAGGAGGCCGTTGTCGCGTTAGCGACATGCTAAGCTAACCACAGCAAGACGGTGCTGCTAAATAATGAAAAAAAAAAAAACAGCTCTAACACACAGACAGTTGTACTCTAACATTGTTCTGACATTGTTTCACAAAATGATTTATGTAGAATATTTTGTTTACCGGCCAAAAGCACAACGTCTTCAGAGCAGATCCGAGCAGTCAGAGAGCGATGGGGCTGCTGTGAGCTTCTCCGATGAGATAAATCCTTCACGTTTACTTTTTTTTGGATTAAGTGAAACCTGCGCGTTGCCCAAACGTCTACCCGACTGGAACACCCACTGACCCAACACAAAGTAACCATTGCAATTAATTAGAAATTAACAAAAAAAACAACGTGAAAAGTAGACTGTCCTGCAACTGCTGCTCCGCCTCTACGCATGAGGGTAAACCCGGAAATTCCACAGATGTGACGTCACGTGGGAACTATGTATTCTGAGGCTCTTGAAATGTTAACCAGGTATGTCGTTTCAACCAGTATTTTTTATAAAAAAAATAAGCTTATTTTTGTTAAATTAATTATGGTCGAGGCTCTTTCACATCTATTTTATAGTTTTAATTCGATCTCTTTTAGGAAAATAGCAGCAGTACAGAAGTTATCATTAGATAAATAAAGTCTGAAAGTGCTGAACATGATGTTTTTCTTTTCTTTTTTTACTACCTCAGCATAACCATTAGCAGACATCTAAAAAAGCTAAGTGTGGTCCTCTGGACATTCAAAAAACAAAACAAAACAAAGCAAAAAAATTGTGTTTTCTTGCTTTGTTTTGTTTTTTGAATGTCCAGAGGAACACACTTAACTTTTTTAGAGTTTTCTACTTGGATTATTGAGCATGGATCAGGGCATTAGCAGACATGTTTTTAGTCAAGTCAAAGTCAAAGTCAACTTTATTGTCAGAACTGCAATATGTACAGGACATACACATGATTGAAATTGCGTTTCTCTCAGTCCCTCGGTGCAACAGTAACCATTTAAACACTAAAACACTGAAACATTTAATAAACATAAGCATAAAATAGTAAAAGTGTAACACTGTCCTGAGTTTTTGCATAGTAGTATAAAAGTATGAAAATTTACACCAACACTAAAACACTAAACATTTAATGAACATAAGCATAAAATGAAATA
Source organism: Garcialebias charrua (assembly GCA_038048925.1). Taxonomy (NCBI): domain Eukaryota; kingdom Metazoa; phylum Chordata; class Actinopteri; order Cyprinodontiformes; family Rivulidae; genus Garcialebias; species Garcialebias charrua. The sequence continues at coordinate 10,930 of JBBPBX010013755.1, forward strand.
ATAAAAGTGTAATACTGTCCTGAGTTTTTGCATAGTAGCATAAAAGTATAAAAAGTATACAGTATCTATAAAATAAACTGAAGGTTTTAGCATTGACATTTGCAAAGAGTTTTACGGTTTATTGTTAAAATTGTTATTAAACTTGAAATTATTTATTTGTATTTTAGGATGCTGCTGATACACACAAACCTACGGACACATGGAATAATCATGGAGGTGATGCTGAACATGGATGACAACAAGTTTGTGCGCCATTTCAGAGTCAACAAGACCCAGTTCACATCTGTAATGATGCAGCTGCAGGAGAAAGGCATAAGGAAGGAGCACTGTCAAGGTGCAGCACCAGTCCCTGTAGAAAAGAAGGTCCTGATGTTCCTGTGGTACATGGCCAACCAGAACAGCTTCAGGGAGATGTCTGACAAATTTGATGTCTCGCAGTCCTCAGCACACAGGATCATCATGGAAGTACTGAAGGCCATTTTGCACAATGGGACACACCTTCATCCCCTGGCCTAACGAATTGATGCTGTGGTGATGATTGTCATCATGGCAGCCTGCCTTCTGCATAACCTCTGCATTGGGGCTTCACCAGTGTGTCAGGATCACCCAAACGGCTGTCCAAGGCAGGATGAAAATGACTAAATTACTCTTTACTGTGATGTGTGGATGCTGTACTTGTATTAGCTTGTCATAACTTGTCAAAAAATGTTCTAGTGTTATTGATTAAATGTGTTTATCTGACATGCCACTCTCTCGCTGTCATTTATATCTGTGTGGATAAACCACGCCATAAACATAAGCAGGTATAGGTAAACACATTTTACAGCTACAAAAACATGCTTCAAAAACCAGCTGTAAAACTTAGCTTCCCACAACAATAACACCTGATTAAAAGTCAGTTTAAATAAGGCATTTCTATGTAATTTAAAACTCTGCCAGATGGTGTGCAGAACATGAAAGCACTAGTTTCTCTGCAAGCACATTGGATTCCAAAAACATTGATGAAAAACTGCAGTGCATCATGACAAATTGTTGTGTTTGAAAACCAGAGGTGTTTGGTTGAACCACTGTTTGGTTCATCTTATTCCAACCTACAGGCAGAAACTGAAATCTGTAAAGCCTGTTGTGAAAACAGTGAAAAAGTGGACCAGAGAAGCAAAACAAGACCTACAGGACTGCTTTGACTGCACTGACTGGAGTGTTTTTGAAGCTGCTACGGACAACCTGGATGATGTGACTGACTCTGTCACATCCTACATTAGTTTTTGTGAAGATCTCTGTGTTCCAACAAAAACCTACCGCTCATTCGGCAATAACAAGCCATGGTTCACAAACAAGCTCAGCCAGCTTCGTCAGGCTAAAGCAGAGGCCTACAGGAGCGGGGACAGAGCTCTGTACAAAAAGACCAGGAACGCATTGACCAGGGAGATCAGAGTGGCTAAAAAATGCTACTCTGAAAAGATGAGAAGTCAGCTCTCAGCCAACGACCCTGGTTCAGTGTGGCGAGGCCTCCAGCAGATCACAAACTACAGAAGACCATCACCCGCTGCAGAGGCAAACAAAGCCCTTGCTGACGACCTGAACAGCTTCTATTGTAGATTTGAGAAGAAGACCGTCACACCTCCACAACCCACAGCAGCATCTAACATCACTCCTCCATCAACACCCCCTCTGTCTCTCCCTCCCCCCACCACTCAAGTTGCACTCCAGATATGTGAAGCTGATGTGAGCCGATTGTTCCAGAAACAAAAGATCAGAAAAGCACCAGGACCAGATGGTGTCTCACCTTCCTGCCTTAAGATCTGTGCTGAACAACTGGCTCCAATCTTCACAAATATATTCAACAAATCTCTGGAGCTGTGTGAAGTCCCTTCCTGCTTCAAACGCTCCACCATCATTCCAGTCCCCAAGAAACCCTCCATCAAAGGACTGAATGACTACAGGCCCATCGCCTTAACATCTGTGGTCATGAAGTCCTTTGAACGGCTGGTCCTGACCCACCTGAAGGACATCACTGGACATCTGCTAGACCCCCTGCAGTTTGCCTACCGGGCAAATAGGTCAGTGGATGATGCAGTCAACATGGGACTGCATTTCATCCTGCAACATCTAGACCACCCGGGGACTTATGCAAGAATCCTGTTTCTTGATTTCAGTTCAGCATTTAACACCATTGTCCCAGACATTCTCTCCACCAAACTCTCCCAGCTCACTGTTTCTCCTGCCATGTGTCAGTGGATCACCAGCTTCCTAACAGGTAGGACGCAGCAGGTGCAGTTGGGGAAAATCATGTCCTCCTCACAGTCCATCAGCATTGGTGCCCCTCAGGGTTGTGTGCTCTCTCCACTGCTCTTCTCTCTATACACCAATGACTGCACCTCTAATGACCCGTCTGTTAAACTCCTGAAGTTCGCAGATGACACTACAGTCATTGGACTTATCAGTGATGACAACGAGTCTGCGTACCGACAGGAGGTGGAACGACTGATGTCCTGGTGCAGCCTGAACAAACTGGAGCTGAACACACTGAAGACAGTAGAGATGAGAGTGGACTTCAGGAGACACCCCCCAGAACTGCTGCCCCTCAAAATCTTCAACAGCCCCGTGTCTACGGTAGAGTCCTTCAGGTTCCTGGGAACCACCATCTCACATGACCTGAAGTGGGAGCACAACATCACCTCCATCCTCAAAAAGGCCCAGCAGAGACTGTACTTCCTACGCCAGTTGAGGAAGCTGGACCTGCCTCAGGAGCTGCTGATCCAGTTCTACACTGCAGTCATTGAGTCCATCCTGTGTACATCCATCACAGTCTGGTTTGGAGCAGCCACAAGGCAGGACAGGAACAGGCTGCAGCGAACAGTGAGGACAGCTGAGAAAGTCATCGGGGCTTCACTGCCCTCCATTCAGGACTTGTACCACGCAAGAACCAGGAAACGGGCTGGAAAAATCATCACAGACTCCACACACCCGGGTCACAACATGTTCCAACTTCTCCCGTCTGGCAGACGCTACAGATCTCTGTCCACTAAGACTGTCAGACACAAGAACAGTTTCTTCTCCCAGGCCATCACCATCATCAACAGCTGATCATCAGACATCCATCAGCGTGACCCCCAACCCATTCACAACCCCCATGTGATGTGAATCCTTCTGTATTTTGTGTATTATTTGTACGTTTTATGTAAAGTATCTGTATAGTTTTTAGCATTTTTTAGAGAGACACTAGAGAGACACGAACAGCCGGAAACAAATTCCTTGTGTGTGTCAACATACTTGGCCAATAAACCTGATTCTGATTCTGATTCTGATTCTGATTACCTGCTTTCCTTTATTCTACTGAAAAACCATGCTTATTGTGAAGTAAGACAGAAGAATTTGTGCATTTGTTATTTCAAATTGTTTTTAATAACTGAATGTTCAGCAGGAAGATTTCATTGTTTAATTTGCACAAAACTGTGTCATTTTCTATTCGGTGCATTTTGCTAGCTGCTACTGGAACAGTGTCTTTATGGGTCAAACATCACTAAGTAAGATTTTTGTGAAGTTAGTTACAGTATTTTGATTTAGTTTTAGCTGGTAGCTCATTTTACTGAGACCTCAGACCTCAAATTGTACCTGTGCCTTGTTGTCATAAGTTATTAAAAACAAAGGTGTTATTGTTGTGGGAAACTAAGTTTTTCAGCTGGTTTTTGAAGCATGTTTTTGTGAAATATCAAATATATTTTTTCTCAGCGGTACCGCATTTTAAATAAAAATAGCGCAAATCCGCTTATGAATTATAAAAGTTAGTCAATCCGCTGTAAAGCTAACAGATTGTTTAGGTCCGCTATAAGCGGATTAGTGCTTTAGCGCTCGCTAGCGGTCTGGCGCCCACCTTTGGTTGTATCGCAATCTAGCTAGGTGGTATGACAATAAAAAATCATTTAAGACTGTTAGATTTGATATGTAATGGCTATTATAAAATGTGAGTTAACCTAGTTATATTAGATATTCCATCTTCGGGTGGAGATTAACAAAGTTACAATTCAATTTACATTTTTTCAATTAAAAAAATAATAATTTCCTCACCGGTATTCTTTTAATTAACCAATAAATGTATGGAGACAAACTCTTTCAAGAAGTTGCTTTCATCTTTTGAGACAACTTGTCCTCTTTCTACCTCTTTTTTAGGTGATGCTGCAATTGGAGAGGGTGTTAATCGACATATACTGTACTTTCTATTGTCATGTATCATCTTCAAAATGGGTTCCTGCTGGATGACGAAAATGGTACGGTTGTTTTGTGCGTTGTCTTGTCCTGGCAGCTATGCTATGGAGATTGTTCAGTAAAAACCTGTTTATTTAAATATTGACAATCCTTTTTGTAACAGATGTGAAGACCTTGCTGTTCGAGGGAGAGCAGGACCATCTCACTCCCTCAACATCAAGGTTGCTTACAGAAAGCAACTTTTTTGTGGTGGCAGGTCGAATGATCGGCCACAGCTTCCTGAATGGTGGACCTCGTCTGGTTGGTCTCAGCCCTGCCATCATGCACGTGCTGCTTGGAGGGGACCCAGAAACCGCCACTGTAACAGAGTCAGATTGTGCTGACCAAGATGTACGGGAAGTCGTAGCTATGGTTAGAGAAATTTATTTATTTTCTGTTTTGACATTAAAATGAAATGGTTTTATTTGCACAATTTTTTATGTCCTTCAAATGTACTTAGGAATATATATGTTGTTTAGCATATCTATCATGTGATGTCATACTGTTTTATTTCTTCTACATTACATATGTAGTTACAAGGAACAAAGGACTTGAGTGAAGAGGAGAAGTCCCGGGTCCGAGCTTTGATGCTGCCATGGGATTTTCCTGGCGTGACGTCCCAAAATAGAGTTTGGCTCAACGAGAAAATCCTTCTACATGCTGTAAGTTACAATGAATGAATTTATTGTAAAGCATTCAGGACATCCTCTTAAACACACCACAGAGCATGTCGATGTGGAGAACTTGTCTCTTGAACATTGCAATGACCATGGAACTGCCTTTCTTAAATCAAAGTCCTTTTTTTCATTTTTAAATGTCATTGTGTCTGTCACAATGTTTGTATTCCTGTGTAGGTTTTGTAAAGAACAGCAAAACAAGTCAAACAAATCCGAAGAGGACTCAAAGACACAGGCATTTTAGAATTTTTTAGTTCAAGGCCTGATGCTTTGTCATTACTTTTTCCAAGGGCCAGTGACGCCGAGATAACCCCACAGGTAAGTGTACTTGGCACTCAGGGCCGGACCTGCCTATACGCGAATGAAGCGGCTGCTTAGGGCCCCGTGGCCACTAGGGGGCCCCATGATGGACACACCACAAAATGACTCACTGTAGTTTCACTACCTGTCCAAAAAACATAGATTCAACGTTAATCCGGCCGGGAAACTACAGTATTTTACCCCTCTTTCCCGTCGTCATCCCGAATTATTATTTTCCCGGAAATCTCCCGTATTATAATATTATATTTTAAAAAAAAAAAACATTCCGGTGCCTCTGTCACTAGCCTCGCGAGAACTGCCACCTGCAGTAGCCTCGATGGCAGTTCTCGCGATGTTAGGGCTGGCGCGGTCAGGAACAAACCCGGAAAAACACAGAGATGGATGTAACGAGAGAGAAGGCGTCCGCGTCCCTGCCAAAAAAGTTAAGACTTCGTGTAAATATCTTGAAAAATGGGACAGCGAATTTACTTTCGGGTGGGGCACAATTACGCGTTTTTTAAGATTTGTAACTGCGACTTTAGTGTCTCTCATGGGGGAAGGAACGATGTCCGTCTGCATGAAAAATCCATCCAGCACAAACGCGGGCTAGAGGTAAGAATGTTCACAGCATTTCAATGTCAACAAAGGTAGGCATATCAGATTGTGATCACATAACTGGTTTGAAAGAGGCTGATAGGTAATTATTTTAGATTTCTTGTAAACCTGTCTTAAAATGTAAGGGGTCCTGGACTTTGGTTGGGCTAGTGCAGGGGTCTGCAACCTGCGGCTCTGGAGCCACATGCAGCTCTTTGGTCCCTCTGCAGTGGCTCTTCCAAGCTTTGATCAAAACTAACTTTAAACTGAATTTTATTTGTTCTTATAACAACAAAAAGGGCTAGTTTTAGCAGTCTTTCCTGACATTTCCTTTGCAAATGTGTGAATACTAGAACTAATAGAAGGAGTAAAACATAAGTTAACTTTATTTATTTGAAGTAGGATATTTAATTTTTCCACAATTAAAATAATTACCAGTTTGATGTCTGCTGACATTTTGTGGATGCCTTTTATGCAAATTTTGTGTCCACAGATGTTACTAAACTTTTCCAATGGATTTTACTCCTCAGATCCAGTGGTAACTGCTGATGAAAGTCACCTACCATCTGCTCTTGGAATTTCTGCTCCACCACCACCACCAATGGATCCTGCACAATGGCCGTCACATCTGTCTGACCAAGTAAGGGCTGACATAGTTAGAAGGGGTCCCATGGAGGTAGACAGAGACTTTGAATTCCCCAAATCCATGTCAAACAGAAGCTTTCATTACCATTATATGTTTAGAACACTTGCAAATGGTGAGAAAATTCGACGGGCTTGGTTATGTTATTCAAAGCAGAATGATGCAGTTTATTGCTTTTGTTGTAAACTGTTTTCAAAAAAGTCCACAAAGTTCATTACAGAAGGGCAGAATGATTGGACCAATATTGGTGCCATTTTGAAGTCTCATGAAACAACTGAGGAGCATGGAAAACAGCTGATAGCATGGAAAGAATTAGAACTAAGACTTAAAACAAAAAAAACAATTGATCAAACAGAGATGGCTCTCTTGCTAGCAGAGCAAAATCGATGGCGAGAAGTGCTTTATCGTTTGATCAGCATCATTCGTTCGCTAGCAGAAAGGAACCTTCCACTTAGAGGATCAGTAGATGCTCTCAACAGTCCACACAGTCTACCTGCAAATGAAAAAACACAATTTGTACCATCAGATGCTCACACAATCATATATTTTTAGTGAGTGTGCTTAGCAGTAAACTATGATACACCATGGTCTTAGAATAAAAGTGTTGTGCAAAAGGTTTATAATTACATACAGCATTTGGTTTTGTGTATCTTTCAATGTCTACAAAGGCAAAGCAAAATAGGGCCCCCAAAACATATCCTGCTTAGGGCCCCCAAACGTCCAGGTCCGGCCCTGCAGAACAACGAATCGCCATCTATATAGACAACAAAAACATTTTTGATGAATAAATTTTCCTTTAATGATCACGCTTAACTTACATGCTTTTCATTATGGAAATGTATGTAATAAAGAAGCTACAGAACTGTTACAAACATGAAAAAAAGAATTTTTCTTAATAGGTTTATAGGCTTCGTAATAAGTGTGACCCGTAAGAAACAGAATGATTTAAATAAAGTTATCAAAACCATTTCAAAGTTGATGGTCACTGAAGAAGAGGGAAAATATTTTATGCTTGATTTGGGACAATTTAACTGAATTTAAATTAAAATCTGGCAGATACTAATCAAACACTCAAGCATTTATGTGGTCTATTTATTTTACTGGTCTTGTTATTTCTCTTTGTTCAGGAAGTATCTTAAGTGTTGCTTTTCTTTTATCAAACAAATAATTATTCTCACCGTACAAGTTTATGGTTTCCATCTATGTGCCACAAGCTGTTTGGAGCTGGAACAGAGTACAGTACAGCGCTTTACTACCATTTTCCCCAGAATACGAACTGTACCTCCCGATTTTTAAAATGCCTTCACCTTCACCAAAGAACCAGGGGGGTCCCGAGCATAACTACCCACCATGTGGCTCTGCTCTTGGGCACGCTCCCATCTACCCAGGGTCTGTAAACTGTTCACCGGGTACTGTATCTTCTACGACGAACAGTGCGAAGCTGGAAAGTGCGCATCAAATTTCCTTGCTGGTCAACTCGGTGCAATGCTTCTCGCACTCTTCTTCCTTGAAAATTAAGTAAACCATAATTAAAACATGTTTGATTTGGAGGTGATGAACATAATGAAATGAGTGCATGGTGTACTAATGACAGTTAAGATAAGATTGCAATATTGCTATGCCACTGCAATACATTAGAACATTTAAGTTACTTTCAACAGTATGACATGTAATTTTCTTTGTGATATTTTTACGTTGTGGTAAACTGTTATTTGTTACCAATCCAATGTTATATACAACTGCAATTGGTGTTGGTATAAGCAGCCATAGGCTCATCTGTTGACTTACTTTGGATACGAATACCTCGGGCATCCAAGTAGCCCCATAGCAACGTGTATCCTGTATTAGGGTGATAACTTCGAATCTCTCGCACAACTCCATCCAGCTCATCATCTTCAATGTTGCAGTATAAGTCAGATACTCTACAAGAAAAAATAAAAGTCAACCGAAAGTGAGGTTCTCCACACGGAAGAAATTGGATGGACAGAATTTCTGACACAAATGTATTACACATTTTGAAGACGAATTAACATAACAGTCATGTGGAAGTATCTGAATGGTGGACATCAACAAATTCGTAAATACTTTTCTGATGCCATCTACAACTCAATATATTTGAATGAATGAATGAATGAATCAATCCATCAACACTTATCCTAGTTGGGTCATATGGGTGAACCTATCTCCAGAGGTCAATAGGCCAGAAGCAGGGTACACCATGAACAGATCGCGAGCAAATCGTAGATGAATATGAATATCTCACAATTCTAAACTTCTTAAGTGGATTAAAGGCTTAAGATAATATGTTTTACTATTAAAAGTCGATATTTGAACACAACAGATCAGTGAGGTGTGGTCAGGGGAGGCAGAGCCTCAGCTGTCATCATGGAAGAATATTATAATGATAAGATAATTTATATTGCTATTTTCACCCTGTCTTTCCTTTGGTAAACAACATGCAGGGGATCTTATGATTTTGACTAAGTCAGTGCCTCACCAGCCATGAACCTCACCGCATGTCACTGAAACAGATGTTCTGTAACAACTGGAATTATAATAAAAATACAAAATACAAATAAGTTCAAAGTAGCAAAAGAAATACCACACATGCGTACTTAACTATCCGTACTCTGCCATTCGCCTATAGAATGTTCTTTCACTGACCCAAAAAAGTCTGCCAATATCCATGACGGATACTCCCGCATGAAGATATGATTCCAAGACGTCAGTGGGCAGCAAATATCCAGGTCTTCCAGCTGTGGTTGTGGGGTACACAGATTTGTGCAAACGACAAGCCATTTCCTCCAAAATCTGGACAACTAATGAGTCAGCTTCATTATCCGTGTCTGCAGCTACCTGGACCAGCCACTCACTCAAAACATCGACTGGAAACAGTAAATAGTCATCACTGACTGTATTACTTTCAGCTAAGCTAGCAACGTGCCTTAATTCTTCAGCAATCCTACGATACATCTCTAATAGTTGTTTACTTCCTCTCAAATACGGAGATCTCCTAAGAGGACCGCAGCGCAGGCATGCTCAATCGATCTGCACACTGATCGTTCTCTTTCCTGTTTATTGACCAATAGCAGAAGAGCTGGACTTAGAAAGCAGCCCTCCTCATTAACATAACGATGAGGCAGAAATGCAGCAAGAAAACAATACAGAAATAAATACAGCTAACAATACAGCAATAAATAAATACAGCAATAAATACAGCAAACAAAAAAACAGTGAGAAAAAGGCAAAGCAAAATATCTATTGTAATTGACGGAAACTCATGTGTAAGGAGATATAAAAAAGAATACATATATTTATGATTTTATTTCTCATTAAAAGGAGATATAAAAAAATATATATTTATGCTTTTATTTCTCATTAAAATATATATTTCTACTTTGATTTATATATTTATTCTTTTATTTATTATTATTTAGGATATACATTTCTACTTTGATTTATATTAGGGATGGGGCCGGTCCGATCCAGAATCGGTATCCGATACCAGCATAATTTAAATATCGGATATGGGAACCAACCTGCCAATATTTCCGATACTTTCTAGATGTCAGAGAGCACGTATATTGCGCCATACTCTGTGACTTCTGCCTTAACATTGTGTGAGGTAAACCCAGAGAAGACATTCTGAGCCTCACTACAGTAATTCACAAACTAATGGCATACAAGAAGCAGGGGCCTCATGTATCAACCGTGCGTGCGCACAAAAACCTTGCGTGCGTCACTATCCACGCAAAACCCCGTATGTATCAAAACTGAACTGAACGTGAATATGTGCGCATCCAAGTACATTTTCACGCCAGCTCCAGGCTTGGCGTAGGCACGTTTCTGTGGTTTGTGTTCCTTTGGCGACACCTACAGGTGATTCTGGAAACTGTTCATGGTGGGAATAATGATTATTTCCACCCAAACACACATGATGAACAATTATTACATCCACATGGACGCAATCAGAATACAACCTGCAGAAAATATAAAAAACAGAAAGACTGAATAGTTCTGCACAGCTTAAATTCTTGTTTTTTGTTCATTCTTAGCTGTTTTAGCAGTTGAAGAACGTGATGCATGATGGGACAAGACCACATTCCTCTGTTACAGGGTATATTTAAATGAAAACAACGTTTGTCTTTATTTATAATTCATTCCAGATTTAAAGAACACAAGAAAACTATTTAAGAAAAACCACAAGAAATCCTCTTTTGCCTTCATTTCATGTAATGTTTCATTTCATGTTGTTCATTCTAAATAGTTTTCTTGTGTTCTTTAAATCTGGAATGAATAAAAAAAATAAAATAAACGTTGTACCATGCGGGATTCGAACTCATGACCTTCGGGACGAAAGGCAGGCACGCTAACCACTGCTCTATCAATGCATGTTAAAGTAGCTGGGTCAACTTTTTATTTAAAAGTGGACGGTTTGTTGTGCGCTGAGCGTGCCAGACAGAACCTTTTTCTGTGCTTCTCTGCGTCATTCAGAAGTGTCTAAAGTTCACAGTCCGTGAAGTTCCTCTTTTTTCCACGTTTCGACATTCATTCATTCATTCAACCTTTATTTAGTCAGGTAAATCTTTTGAACCTCATGGGCTCATTTACGAAAGCGACCTGCTAAAACTAAAGAACAATGAACAGCAATGGTAGAATTTCCTTAAACAATAAACAAACAAACAAACAATAAACAATAGAAAACAAAAGAGAAAAACAATTTTTTTTTTTTTTTTTTTAACAAAGTATCAAAAAACTAGCAAAACATTATAAGGTAGACGTATAAAATCAAAGACAGGAACAAATCTGCATTGGTTTTTGCCAGGATTCCAACAGATTCTGAAAACCATTTAGAGAAGTCAAGTTCGAGAGCTTCAGATCTTTTTGTAAGATATTCCATGAAGCAGGAGCGGAATAGGAGAAGGCCCTTTTTCCAAGTTCAGTCCTCACTGACGGAACACTGCAGGTAATCATGTCCTGAGAGCGCACACTGTAGCTGCACTCACGCAAAGACATGTAGGAGGAGATGTATGAGGGCAGCAGACCAAGAAGTGATTTAAAGATGAAAATGTACCAGTGGAAGAGTCTGCGTGAGGTTAATGATGTCCAGTTAACCAGTGAATACAGGGTGCAGTGGTGGGTACGATAATCACAACCAGTTATGAATCTTAGTGCACCATGATAGACAACATCCAACATCCGCAGGGTGCTTGTAGGAGCATTCATGTAGAGAATGTCACCGTAATCAATGGAGGGAAGGAAAGTCACAGATACAAGGCGTTTCCTAACATTCAGTGATAGACATGATCTGTTTCTGAAAAAGAAACCCAGTTTAACTTTCAGTTTCTTCACTAGGTTTTCCACGTGGAGTTTAAAAGAGAGATGTGAATCGATCAGGATACCCAGATATTTATAGGAATCAACAAACTCAATAGGGACACCATTTGAAGATAAAATCAGAGGAAGAACTGCTGGGACCGACTTCCTATTTGAAAAAAACATCCCTTTTGTTTTATCAGCATTTAGGACAAGTTTGAGACGGAACAAATCTGACTGGATGAAGTCAAAAGCGGATTGCAGTAACTGGAAAGCCTTAGCTACTGTTTTAGCTCGGCAATAAACAACTGTATCATCAGCATAGAAATGTAAGGATGCATCAGGGATGCAGTGACCTACATTAGCTATGTAGATTGTAAAGAGAGTGGGTCCTAAAACTGAGCCTTGTGGTACACCATTTTTAACTGTTAAATAGCTGGAAGAAGTACCGTTATGTTGAACACATTGCCTCCGATTGGAAAGATAGTTTGAAAACCAACCGATGGTGTGCTCAGAGAAACCTATTTCTGAGAGCTTGTGACACAGGGTATTATGATCCACAGTGTCAAAAGCTTTAGACAGGTCTAAGAAAAGTGCAGCACAATAATCCTTAGCATCCAATGCTTCAACAACATCATTCAGAACCTTCAGAGAAGCAGTTGTTGTGCTGTGTTTTTTCCTGAAACCAGATTGATGAAGAGGTAAGATGTTAAATGAGTCCAAATAATTTTTGATCTGAGAGTTTATCAGTTTTTCTTGAACCTTGGCTAAGATGCAGAGTTTAGAGATTGGTCGATAATTATTCAGTGAGGTGGGGTCACCTCCCTTCAGCAAAGGAAGAACAAAGGCTGTTTTCCAAGCATCCGGAATGGTGTTTTGGCTTATGGACAGATTAAAGATGTGGGTCACAGGGACTGTGATGATATGAGCAGCCAGCCTTAAGAAATAAGGTGGAAGTTCATCTGGACCTGCAGATTTTTTAGGATCAAGATCATTTAACAGTTTATTTACCTCACTGACTGAGAACGGAGAAAAAGAGAAGGTGTGATTAACAGATGGTTGACTTGTAGGAGGGATTTGATTTGTAGAAGTTTGATTATTAGATAAAGTGGCTGATTTTCCGTTTGTAACTGTGTCAAATAATGAACTAGAAGCAACAAAATGTTTATTGAAACAGTTCAGGATCTCATGCTTATTTGACACAGGAACAGAGTCAACAAGAAATTGTGATGGGAGGTCAGATGATTGGGGGGTGCCTGAGAGAGATTTGATGGTTTTCCAGAATTTTTTAGGATCGTTTAGATTTTTGGAGGTCTGAGATAAGAAGTAGTTACGTTTAGCGGCTTTGATGGCAGTTGTGCATTTATTCCTTAGCTGCCGAAATTTCAACCAATCAGTGTCTGAGTGTGATTTTCTTGCTACGGCCCAAAGATGATCTCTCCAGTGCAGGAGATCAGCTAGTTCAGGAGTAAACCAGGGGCTGTCACGGCTCTTTATCCTGAACTGCCGAAAAGGTGCGTGTTTGTTTACAAAGTAAATGAAACTATCACGAAAATCGTTCCAAGCGGTGTTCACGTCATTGATTTGTAGGATACGTTGCCAATCAAAGAGGGATAGATCCCAAAGGAATGACTGTTCACTGAAACGTTTCAAATCCCTTTTTTGAATTATTCTGGGCTTAGCAGGTGGAAGTTTAGTAGATCTAAGAGCTGCTATTACGGAATGATCACTCAAAACGTTAGCAAATACACCTATACCAGGAAATTTGTGAGGTGCATTTGTGAAAAACAGATCTAAGGTGGAAGATTTTTCGGGACATTTTATGTTTGGTCTGGTAGGAGAATCGATAAGTTGTGTTAGATTGAGAGATAGGCAACATTCCTTGAATTTATCACAGAGGGGGGTCGACTTATTCCAATCAATGTTGAAATCTCCAGCCAAAACAATCTCGTTGTGTTTTAAATTTCCTATGAATTCAGTCAGGGAGGACAGAGCTTCAGGTGTTGCGGAGGGGGGACGATAACAACCAACAACAGTTAAGGGCTGACCTCCTTTCAAAGTGATGTTCACAGCTAAAGCCTCAAACTGGTTTGCGATTGTTTTTTTAGATGCAATCCTGGCAGCCAACGAGTCTCTGATGTAAATAGCGACTCCACCTCCCTTTGTATTACGATCACAACGATAGATCTTAAATTCATCGATTGCCAGGTCATTTTTCAAAACATTATTGTTGAGCCAAGTTTCAGAGATAACGATCACATCTGCCCCAGAAGAAGTGATTAGGATTTTCAATTCATCAAGTTTTTTTAGAAGGCTACGAGCGTTTACATGCAGAAAACGGAGACCTGAAATATTTTTAAACTCATCAGGTGTACAGTAGTTAGTGGTTGGCCCTGGGTTTGGCTGAATCCCTGAGATCAATAACAACATTAATATCAGACATTTACTTGACTTCTTTGTCAGTGATGTGTAATTACAGGAGTTAACAGTGTGACATTTTGCCCCCATAATTGAACCATGTGAAACATTAATGAAGACACGATCATTCAGAACCCAAAAACAATGAAAGTCGCAGTGATGGGCAGATCCAGATGAGTTGATAAGATTCAGTGATTCCAGGTAGTCTGAGAACTGAAAATAATGACAGTAATATGAATGATGCAGAAAAGTCTCTGACCATAAAGCGTCACAATTTAAGTGTGCAAACAGTTCCTTTGAGGAGGCCCAACTACAGAGGGTCCAGCCCCCCTGTGAATATGAATGGATGTGGTCCTGGTTAACACAAGCTGGATCCAGAATCAACGGGTAGAAACAAGCAATTTGCAGCAAACAGCAGAGTGTGATGCCAGAAATGCCTCTTAAAATTAAAGGCATGATTGTAGCCTGTATCAGGACAGCAAAGGGACAACAGCGTGAACAGCACCAAACAACAGCAACAGCAGCTCCTGATCCTCAGTCGCGCACGATTCTCTCCGCCCGTCTGATCACAAGTAGCTCCCCAACAGTGTGGAACAGGCACCAAACAGCGACGATCCAGATCCTCCGCGCTTCACTCTCCGCTCGTTTGATCCACAAACAGCCCACAACAACGAAATGAGGCTCTTTAAAGTTATCTGCAACAGGTAAGATTTCAGCAGCAGCAGTTCAAACATCCGCACGTCCCTCAGATGAACTCAGATGAAGTTATCTGCAGCAGGTAAGATTTCAGCAGCAGCAGTTCAAACATCCGCACGTCCCTCAGATGAACTCAGATGAAGTTATCTGCAACAGGTAAGATTTCAGCAGCAGCAGTTCAAACATCCGCACGTCCCTCAGATGAACTCAGATGAAGTTATCTGCAGCAGGTAAGATTTCAGCAGCAGCAGCAGTTCAAACATCCGCACGTCCCTCAGATGAACTCAGATGAAGTTATCTGCAACAGGTAAGATTTCAGCAGCAGCAGCAGTTCAAACATCCGCACGTCCCTCAGATGAACTCAGATGAAGTTATCTGCAACAGGTAAGATTTCAGCAGCAGCAGTTCAAACATCCGCACGTCCCTCAGATGAACTCAGATGAAGTTATCTGCAGCAGGTAAGATTTCAGCAGCACAGCAGTTCAAACATCCGCACGTCCCTCAGATGAACTCAGATGAAGTTATCTGCAACAGGTAAGATTTCAGCAGCAGCAGCAGTTCAAACATCCGCACGTCCCTCAGATGAACGCGCGTGTGAGCACAGAGCAGAGAGAGCGCAGCTCCAGTCGGGTCCAGTTAACTGCAAACACACGCGCGCAGATGTGCTCAGGATCCAGGAGGTGAAACAGACTAATGTGGACTTAAATGTAGGTGATGTCCCCACAGCCAGATCGGTTCGGTTCTGGTCCAGTCAAAAACACCTCCCCCACACTCACGCACCAGGTACGCTTTCTTCCTCCCACGTCACGAGGTCAACAAAGAACAGCAGAAAAGATCAGCAAAGTAAAAAACTTCCCTGCTAATCTTGTTGAAAACCAGGAGAAACCACAGGAGAACCGCAGATCCAGGTGGTACGTTCAAACGGGTCCAGTGAGTGGCAGATGAAACACCGGGTCTTCGTGGGCGGCTCTCCGGCTTTAGGGCTCACCTGGCCGGCAAGGTACGCTCAGAATGACCGATGGGGTGAAGCTCCCGAACCTGGTCGGACAGAATTTTTTTGAACGGCCCCGTCCGGCTCTCTGAGTTACTGAACACCGAATTCAGGTGGAAAGATGGACCAGCTTTGGTCCACTTGAAAAAACGGGTCAGTTAGATGATAAAAACTCAGAGAGACCAGAGGTGCTGCCGCTCCTGACCTCGCCGGAACCGGAAGAGGACATGATTTGCAATAGAGCAAAGACGACATTCCTAACGTGCAGGGCATATTTAAATGAATTTGCATATTTATATGGAGGCGTGTCAAAGGCGGAGTCGGCCACTCTCTCATGTGCGCTCAATCCCACGTTGGTTGTGATGTACAAAAGGAATGTGCGTGGATACCGGCGTATGCACAGTTTGATACATCTGGATTTTTTTGTGCGTAGGCAGATTTCTGGATTTGACCGTGCGGCACTTTTCAGTAAGAAATCCACGCAAGTCTTTGTACATGAGGCCCCAGGTCTCTACCACAGACGTCCTTCTGACTCATGGTGCAGCCCGGAACACTAGTCTAAAATACGGCTAAGCATTATGGGAAATCATCACAGTCTACTCCCCATTTTTTTGTTTTATTTTTGATTTTGGCACTATATGAGTTGTAATTCTTGTTGAATTTGATCAACGGATACAGATTTAATCTATAATTGAACACTAATATACTAAGATACTGATTTAAACTATGCATTGAATTTATAAATGTAAATTCAATGTACAGTATTGTTTAAATCTGTATCTGTTGATCAAAACCAACAAGAATTACAACTCAGTGCCACAGTCAAAAACGAAACTAAAAAACGGGATTTCCCAGAATGCTTAGCAGTATATTAGTGTTCAATTATAGTTTAAATCTGTATCCGTTGATCAAATTAAACAAGAATTACAACTCATAGTGCCACAATCAAAAAAAAAAATGGGGACTGTGTTGATTTCCCATAATGCTTAGCAGTATTTTAGACTAGTGTTCCAGGCTGCACCATGAGTCAGAAGGACGTCTGTGGTAGAGACATGCCTCTTGTATTCCATTATTTTGGGTATTACTGTAGTGAGGCTCAGAGTGTCTTCTCTGGGTTTACCTCACACAATGTTAATGGTTCAGTATGCAGCTTTAAAAAATATATATATATATATTATTATTATATTTTACATTTTTGGGCTCTAGTGGCCTTTATTGTAGAGGATGAGGGCGAAACGGGTAGAGAGAGAGGGGAGACACTGCAGAGAATAGCTCGTCGGGTCTGGGACGTGAACCCGCGACGCCTGCAGAGAGGCTCAGCCTCATATGTGCCGCGCGCTTATCCCCTACACCAAAGTGCCGGCAGTATGCAGTTTCTGGAACACGCTGGCACTTAGAAACATTTTGAACAGAGACACGTTTCTGGTCCCTCCTCACTCAGAACCATATATGACTCAGCTCCACCTCACTCGCGCTGCAGCCTGGAATGCTCCGCCTCCTCTACATGTCCCGTTTCTGCGCTGCAATGTTCTGTGATTATGTGTTAATAAAACCTTCTAAAAAATAAAATAAAAACATGGACCACTGGTCCAGCAAAACAAAAACACCCTGAAACCTGCAGAGCTTCACACAGCCACGTTGGACATGATTTAATTCGCTCGTGACAAATTGATCCACTTCCTCATATCTGTCAGTGCAGGTCTGGAGGGGAAGAAGCGATCACTTGACTTTTGGCAAAAAAAAACAAAATAAAAGTTCAGAGCAGGGATGAAGAAGGGATATTTAATACATTTGTGTCACATACAAAACAGTTTTGCATCGCTTTGAAATTATTTCAACAAGAACCTGCGCGGCCGCTGCGGGGCTCGCTGCAGGCTGACAGGCGGGGGCGTGGGTTGGGGAGGGGGGCGTGGGTTAGGGGGTGAAAAGTAAGAAGCTCTGTTTTTATTGGCTGGTTAACCGCGGGGCGCTCTTGGCTTTTTATAAATGCTTTTATTACCACCGGGAGACGCCAGAGGACTATAGTTTTTTTGAGAGATTACATGTCAAAGATCAATGTATCAGGAGATAAGGGCAGAGTGAAGAAATATGTTTAAAAAATAAACTACATACCCCAGCTTTAAGACAGAAGTCACAGAGTTTTGTGCAACATACGTGCTCTCCCTTCAAAAAATTAATTATTACAGCCTCCTATACCTGAACACAGATATTGGATCGGAAAAGTATCGGTATCGGTCGATACCCAGATACTAGGACTCGGATCGGATATAAGAAATGTGGATCGGTGCATCCCTAATTTATATATTTATTATTTTATGTCGGATATATATTTATTCTTTTATTTATTATTATGTCAGTTTGGTCCTCCATACTTGGCAAATTTTATTACTCAGTAAAAAAAAAAAAAAACAGGAGGAGAAAATCCTTATTTATCTTCTTCCATGCCATCAGCTTACCACAAACTTTGCTGAAGGGGATTACAGACTGGGTGGGTAATGCTCTGTCACTGCAGAGTGGGAGACAACACACTGTGACAACAGTGACGTGACAGCGCTGCTGACTCCTTCAGTTCAGAGCTCTGCAGGAACGATTAGCCAAAAGTTTAGCCAGAACATTTAAATACTTTCTCATGACCTTTAATCCCCAATCCAATCACACATCCCTCATCTAAAAAAAACACAACATGCAATGCTCAGCTTTTTGTATGCTTATCTCTCACCATGTCGCTGCAAGCAGCTTTCCTCCTGATCAGAGATTACCGGAGCTGGCTGATTAACTAAGCAGCTGGTTTGAGTTTGAACTTTCTGGCCCAGCTGGTTTGAGTTTCAGTGCACAAATTAATCGATTTTAAAGAGCAGAGACATTTGGAAAAGAGACAATTTTATGGTTTTTGTGGGTTAATCAGTGTACTGTATTTATTCTAAACATACTGACTGGAAAATTATGACATGACATTGAGTCACTGCAGTCATCAGCAGTTTATATGTCCATCAAATACAAATTACAAAGTATGTCTTTCACAAAGCGTTTTGTTTCTTCAACCTTTTCTTTTTCCTTCATGAAGCTCAAGCGCATTGTAGATACCCAATGACTCAATACCTTATGAGAGAAAATTAGTTGCAACAGTTTTTTTTAATGGGA
>JBBPBX010013755.1:31729-42394 GCA_038048925.1 Garcialebias charrua
ATCCATCCTCACTATGAAATTTGTTACTTGATTGACATACAGGACAGCCAGTCACAACCCTCATTCTCTCAATCCAGTTCTAAGAGAGTAGATTTTTGGGGAAAATATTTAAATGTATCCATATTTATTGTATAAATCGCGTTTTTGTGTAAACCCGGCGCTAATTCTTTGTTTATTACCTCCAATAAACATATAAAAAACACAAAAAATTCCAGAAGTTGTTCTGTGTGAACAGGGCTTATAGTAAGTATATCACTTTGACGTGGTCATTTAAAAAACAGCTCCATGATTTAAAAAAAAAAAGAGTTGGGGCACCCCTGCTTTACAAGAGCCATGTTTTTTAGTTTTAGCAACCCAAAAGATAAAATATTTATCTGCTTCTAAAGTCCTACATAATTATTTATTAGATTTTTGATGGGCGCATAATGTTTGAAGTTCCTCTGGAAATGTGAAGCAACTAGATTTCCACACACAAAAACCTTTTCCTTCAATCGTGTCACTGCAGTCAGAGGTAGACAACAGAAATATGTGTGAAAACTGGACATTGTCTCTGTAAAACCACACCCCCTCCAGTGATTTTATGGCCCAGAGACAAAGTAAAGCTCATTAGCATGCTTCGTTTGACGTTAGCTCTCGGCTGAGAAGAGAAGCTGCAGATCTGCTGCTGTGGAAGAGCTGCTGGCTGCACAACAGAGAACACAACAAGAAGGAAACACATGTTGTCGTCCTTTTGGAGGAGCAGAAAAGGAAGGCGGTACATGTGCAACACTCATTAGAGAAAGCCATATGGTGGAAGGAAGAGGAGAAATCGAGGAATAATGGACTGGTTCCTCTTTTTGTTAGGAGAAAATCTCCCTCAGAGTTGACATAAGGTCAGAGCTAAATAACGTTTAGCTTAAAATCTGTAACACTGATTGAGTTAAAGGCAGTTTCATGATTGCTGATGTTAATTAGCTGCAGCGACCATCTTGGATTGGGTTGTCTCAAAAGGTTTGTCAGTTGTACATGAACATCCAATGATTTTTTTATTTTTGAATTTTTTTTTTAAATTTATTTGGGAGTTCATTTAGATAACAAACAAACAAGCAAACTAACAAAACCTTCTTCTACAAACTTCTAAAGAAGTAGAAGGTCTGATGTTAAACGATGTCAGTGGTGCTCGATACATTTTGGAAGGATCTGGATGAAGTGAATGAGGCTAAGGAGGAGAGAGTGCTGATTGGAGCAGACCTGAATGGACATGTTGGTCAGGGCTTGAGCCCCCGTACAGCTCTGCGTACGGCCATACGCAGAGGTACAAGCGTATCCCCGCAGGGCATGTACGCGCAAAGCTCAAATTTTACGACCGCTGAAGGAATTCAGACGTGTTTCAGACCAGCCAGACACTGAGAGACGTCCCTTAGTTTAAAAGATTTACTGGACAACAGAGTTACAGATATTCAGATAAATAACAAAGATAATTATATGCATATAGTTGGAGCAGAATGACACACGAACCGCTTTCCTGTGTTTCCTTCGGATCTGCTCACCCCACCAGAGGCGTGAAAGCCTTTTATAGAGTTCTCTCTGTCCAGGCTATGATTGGCTGAACTGTGTGCATGACAGTAAGATCATCCACTCAGATGCAGATTTTAGTACTATGGTAACGGATGGGCCGGCCCCTCTAAGAGCCAGCAGACAGCCTTGAAAGAGAAGATTTTTATGGCATAGCTAAAGAATCTGTTCATATGAGTTCTGTTCACTTCTGTTGCTAAAGTTATACTAAGTGTTAATCTGTTCTAATTAGTGTTTACTAAGTATTGTTAGAACTATGACTGATTACTGTTACTCAGTTGTATTGAAAAATAAGTATCTTATGTGTTTGTGATTTATCTTTATTTTATGGTTGGTAAATGTTGAGGCTTGAGGCCTACACATTCTTGTGCTTCAGTTCTGTTCAGAACAAAGAAGCACTTTGTTACCTGCGCAGAAGTCAGGTGTCATTATCTTACCTGTTCGAGGTGAGCTGCTAAGCTTCTTGTGAGTTTGTATTTAGAACATAAAGTAAGCAATGGTTCTTCTAAACTAAGTGTAGACCTTTAAAGGTGCTAAATACAGACACGCACACATTTGCATAAATGTTCGAAAGTTTGTAAAACGATATAAAATGTTATTAGAAGACATAAAACATTTCACCGCATACGCAAACACGGTGTCGCACAATAAACTGCCCGGAGCCGCATTGTTTTGTATGCGACACCAATGTATTAAATTCCCCCTTCTTCATCCTTGATCTGGCCTTTTCTTTTGTTTTTTTGCCAAAAGGCAAGTGATCGCTTCCTCCTCCGCTGACTCCACTGAAATGATGAGAAATGAATTAATTTGTCACGAGTGAATTAAACTCAGGTCCAGCGTGGCTGCGGGAGGTTCTGGAGATTTCCTGGTGTTCTGGTCTGATGTGTGAGCTGCAGGACCAGCGCTCCCTGTTTTTATTTTATTTTTTAGAACTTTTTATTAACATATAAACACAGAACACCGCTGCGGCTGCAGCTGCCAGCTCGCTTCCCCCCCCTGTCAATCAATGCAGTAGGCATGTCAGCAAACGACCAATCAGCGACCTCAATTTGTCCCATAGGTAAACGCTCTTGTAAGGAGCTACGCTGCAGCTGCTCAAATGACGTCAAGAATTTGGTGCCTTTCATTTTCTTTGTAAATTGTTTTTTTGTTTAGTTTTAATACTTATTCAATTTTAACTTAAAATGAATAAAGAATAAAAAAAACTACAGTAATATGCATCAGCCCAGCTCTGGTGATTTTTAAACATAGTTTAAAGTACTATTGTGTTTTTGTTTAATTAGTTCTCCAGTCCTGCTCTGCGCTTTCTGTGATTTACTCTTCAGGTAATGTTTTGTGCTCCTGTCCTGAGCTGTGCACCTAGTTAATGACTCCCCAGTTGCTATGTGTCTAGTTTAATTAGTGCACCAGTTCTGTTCTGTGAACTTAGATGTGATTCTCCAGGTGTTCTGTGTTTAGTTTAACTGTGACTCGCATTTATATTCTGAGCTCTCCTGCATCTCAGGCAGGGGAGCATTAAGTGTCATGCCTGCACCTTCACGGTCGGCTCCTAGTTTCCTGGCTTCCCGTACATTTTCTCGAGTAGCGAGTAATTCTGCTGCCCTGCCAGCATCCTTTGTTTGTTATTGCCTTTTTGTGAATTAAAAGAGTTTTTGCTACACTCTTGAAGTCTTGCTTGCATTTGGGTCTTAACCAACACCCGGTCGTGACACTAGCCGTGCTTCCATCAAGGTTTCTAGATGCGCATTTTGAAGTATCGCAGCAGAAAAGCTTAATGGAAACGGCAAAATCCGAATTTACTTCCTCAAATTCGCCAAAAAGTTTATACGCTCGCTTGAGGTGGTTTTTGGGATCTTCGAAAATGAGCAGATGCGCAAAACGACAGATGGAAACAGATTTGCCGACTCAGTTCTGCCGTAGCGAACATTCACGTCATGTGACTGATCAGCTGTTTCCGCTCCGGACAACATGTAACATCGCTAAAACTAGTTGGCATGACAGAATAAATACAACTTGCCCGATAGCAACACGTACCTGAAATATTCTCTCCATTTTGACGAGATGTGTGGCCGGGTTCTGTTTTCAACCGCTACTTCCTGTTTACTGTAGACATGCGTAACGCTGACGTCTGACGTAATGACGCTGACGTCTGACGTAATGACGCTGTGCGTGGCCCGGTAGATGCGATTTCAAGCCAGTTGATGGAAACACTTCTGCTTCGCATTAATTTGTATTTACATATTTGCGAGATTTCAAAAATTTGCGCAAAATTCGAAATGAAAATAGATGGAAACACGGTTACTAGCTGTGTTTCCATCCATTTTCATTTCGATTTTTGAGCTAATTTTTGAATTCTCGCAAATATGTAAATACAAATTAATGCGAAGCAGAAGTGTTTCCATCTACTGACTTGTAGCGCATCTACCAAGCCACGCACAGCGTCATTACGTCAGACGTCAGCGTCATTACGTCAGACGTCAGCACTGCGCATGTCTACAGTAAACAGGAAGTAGCGGTTGAAAACAGAACCCGGCCACACATCTCGTCAAAATGGAGAGAATATTTCAGGTACGTGTTGCTATCGGGCGAGTTGTATTTATTCTGTCATGCCAACTAGTTTTAGCGATGTTACATGTTGTCCGGAGCGGAAACAGCTGATCAGTCACGTGACGTGAATGTTCGCTTCGGCAGCACGAGTCGGCAAATGTGTTTCCATCTGTCGTTTTGCGCATCTGCTCGGTTTCGAAGATCCCAAAAACCACCTCAAGCGAGCGTATAAACTTTTTGGCGAATTTCAGGAAGTAACTGCGCATTTTGCCGTTTCCATTAAGCTTTTCTGCTGCGATACTTCAAAATGCGCAGCTAGAAACCTTGATGGAAACACGGCTACTGTAAGGTTGTAGCATGGAGAGCATGGCCAGACAGCATCGGATGGTTGTGTGTAGAATGACTGTTGTTGTAAAGAAAATAAAAAGAGTAAAATCAGAGAAGAAGACCAAATGGTGGAAGCTGAAAAAAGAAGAATGTTGTAAGAAATTCAGAGAGGAGCTGTTAAAGGCTCTGGGTGGTAAGAAAGAGCTTCCAAGTGACTGGACTACTACAGCAACAATAATTAGAGAGACAGGTAGGAAGGTACTTGGTGTGTCATCTGGACAGAGAATGGATGATAAGGAAACCTGGTGGTGGAATAGTGAAGTCCAGGAAGCTATTCAAAGAAAGAGATTAGCCAAGAAGTGGGTGGGTGGATAGATGTGGCTGTGTTCATTCCAAAGGTTGAATTGTATTGATCAGTTGTAGATCTAGTGAACACTTTCTTAATGTTTCATTAAAATCTATCCAGTGGTGATCATACATGGTAATGGTAAATGGAGCTTACTTATATAGCGCTTTCCAGCCCCCTTTGAGGGGCCCCAAAGCGCTTCACAGTACCAACCATCCACCCATTCATACACACATTCATACACCGGTAGTGGCAGACTGCCATGCAAGGCGCCTTTCCAGTCCTACCGGGAGCAACTCGGGGTTAAGTGTCTTGCTGAGGGACACAACGACACATGGTGTGGGGAACCGGGATTCGAACCTCCAACCTTCCGATCGGGGGACGACTGCCATTACCATTACGCCACGGCCGCCCGGCCTTCACTAATGCGCATGTGTGCTGCCTTGTCTGTTTTCCACTGGGGCTAAAAGTTCAGCTAACAACAAGTTGTTGTCAACAAGTTAACAAGTTAAAGCTGGAATTTGGATGAGAGTCGACAGATTTGATGCCAAGTGGGACCCGCTTCATCTAACAAGCTGCACACCAGTTGCTGGGTGGACCAGAACCGAGTCGACGAGGATGATGTCGGACTTTAGTCCGTGATAATCAACTGATTAGCAGCAGGTAAACAATGTTGTTAATAATGTTTTCTTGTGTTTACTTCGATCACACAACAACCAACTGAGTTTTTATTTTTATTCTTTTCCTACGAGGTCGAGGAGCTGTCCTTTTACAAAGCGGACCGGTTCTGATGGGTCCAGTAATCCACCAGGATGAAAACAGAGCAAAGTCCAGTACATAACAGTTCGGTTAACGTGTTTTTGAAAGTGTTCAATTTAATTCTCAGTGTTTGTGTGACATACAGTTTGTGGTGTTGAATAAAAAAAATAAAAAATAAACCTGGTGTCTTCATTTTCAACTTTAAACACGCAGCATTACGCATCATTTAAATGACGAAACGAGTCCAGATAGATTAATTTAGCTCAGATAACTTTATAAATCTCCCACGCTAACATAAATATTGTTTATTATTGTTAAACTGTTAATTATTTAGCAGATAGTATGTTATAATGCCCGGAAGGCCTCTGGTCCTGACAACATACCTGGTCGTGTGCTGAAGGACTGTGCAGGGGAACTCGCAGCCGTCTTCACGGACATCTTTAACATCTCACTGAGCCAGGCCATCGTCCCCACCTGTTTCAAAGCCACCACCATCATCCCTGTCCCAAAGAAGGCAACGCCCGCATGCCTCAATGACTATCGCCCAGTAGCACTCACCCCCATCCTGATGAAGTGCTTTGAACGGCTAGTCATGAAAAGCATCACATCTGTCCTCCCTGCCTCCCTGGATCCCTTCCAATTTGCATACCGACCTAATCGCTCAACCGACGATGCCATCTCCTCTGCCCTCCACACAGCTCTCACACATCTGGACACGAAGGACTCTTATGTTAGAATGCTGTTCATCGACTTCAGCTCGGCATTCAACACCATCATCCCCCAACAGCTCATCCTTAAACTGGACAGTCTGGGGCTGAACACCTCAATGTGTAACTGGCTGCTAGACTTCCTGACCGGGAGACCACAGACAGTACGGATCGGGAGTAACACATCTAGCACCATCACATTGAACACAGGGGCCCCACAAGGATGTGTGCTGAGCCCCCTTCTATTCACCCTGCTAACACACGACTGCACACCATCGTACAGCTCCAACCACTTCATCAAGTTTGCGGACGACACAACAGTGGTGGGTCTCATCAGCAACAACGATGAGACGGACTACAGGAACGAGGTGAGCCGCTTGGCCTTGTGGTGCGGACACAACAATCTCACTCTCAACGTGGAGAAGACAAAGGAGATTGTTGTGGACTTCAGGAAGAGGGATGCACAACATGCCCCTCTGACCATCAACAGCACCGCAGTGGAGAGAGTGGACAGCACCAAGTTCCTGGGAGTGCACGTCTCAAAGGACCTGTCCTGGAGCAGGAACACTGCATCACTGGCCAAGAAGGCTCACCAGCGTCTCTACTTTCTCCGCAAGCTGAAAAGGGCTGGAGCTTCAACCCCCATCATGTGCACCTTCTACAGGGGTACCATAGAAAGTGCCTCTATACCAACATCAACTACCTCATACATATACTGTGTACATTAACTTATATGCTGCTGTGCCACTCTTTGCAAATGTCAATGCTAGAACCTTCAGTTTATTTTATAGATATACTTTTTATACTTTTTATACTACTATGTAAAAACTCAGGACAGTATTACACTTTTATTATTTCATTTTATGCTTATGTTCATTGGGTGTTTGGTGTTTCAGTGTTGGTGTAAATTTTCATACTTTTATACTATTATGAAAAACTCAGGACAGTGTTACACTTTTACTATTTTATGCTTATGTTTATTAAATGTTTTAGTGTTTAGTGTTTAGATGGTTACTGTTGCACCGAGGGACTGAGAGAAACGCAATTTCGGTCCTGTGTATGTCCTGTACATATTGTAGTTCTGACAATAAAGTTGACTTTGACTTTGACTTATAGTGCAGCGTAACGTGTGTAACACCGGCTGTCCACGCGTGCGTGCGCGCACTTGTGGCTTAAACAAAAGCTCTGTGTGAGATGTTTATGTTATCAACGGGGGTCAGCGAAAAAGCTCCACATGAGAGGTGAGTTCAGAAACCTTCGGATTCAAAGAGGGGGGCCAGTGGTGTAGTGTAAATTATCAGTAGAACCGCAGAGAGAAAGGAGCGGTTTCACTCAAAATACACGCCGTGTAAACGGCCCCTAAGAATACAGAAGAAAAGTAACACTCTTGGCTAAATCTGGCACATTTGCAGAAAAATCCCCTGTTCATTATTGGACACTGTCCCGTATTATTAATAAATAAAATAAACATATTAATAAACAATTATGTAAGTAAGTTTACAGAATTATCACCTACATAACCTAAAGGCTGTGCTGCTAACAGACCTTCAGGTCTAAAACTGGAGACCTTATCAGTTTTAGACATGGAGTCGTGATGTTATGATCATTTGGTGAATATTTAGTAGATTTTCGGCTGTACCTGTGTCATTAGGTGTTCATGCAAATTATTATAAAGTGTAGATTTTGGGAACTGCTCTGAACAGATGTGGTGGAAAGATTTAAAATAGTGGCTACTTTTGTTAATGATCACATATTCTTTTCTTCTATTTGCTCATGTACAGATCCTACTGTTAGGACAGCTGTGCATAAATATATGAACATCCAAGAATCATCAAGCTCATGCACTCCTGTATTCAGAAATATGGGATACTTGTATGCAAATGTGACTGTGCACGCATGTAAAACATTTCTTTCCACTTGCTGTTGCAATAGTTGTAAGAAGGGAGCTAATAAAAGTAATAGTTAAAAAAGTGTCCACTTCCTCTCCTCTGACTGATATAATGTGCACCCTTAATCAGATTCAGTTCCTCAACCTTTCAATCAAATCAGTGAGGCAGCGAAATGAAAACGTCTTTTTTATTTAAATAATTTCCTTTACTAAAAATATTAATCCTAACACTGTAGCTTCATAGGTAACTTAGATGAGACTAAAAACAATGTCTACCTTTCACTGTTACTCGCCTTGTTGAACAGCTGCTACTGTACATCTAAAACATTCCTTTACTGGAAGTGCAGCCGGCTTTGGGGTTTGAAAACAAAGAATAAACGTATGAAAACCTACCAAGAGATGATGTGCATGCAGTTGTATCTGAGTCTGAAATAGACTGGATGTTTCTGTGATGATGCAACACACGGTCAGAGCTGATGTACAGAGAGTCGGAGTCCTCGCGAACAGAGTCTGCTTTTCAGAGTTACACTTTCAGCTCGGGAACTCAAAGGGGCTGTTCATTCCTCACACTTCAGATCTGTTTACACAGTGAGTTCACAGAGACTGAAGGTCCGAACCTAAAAATCCACTGCAGTGAAACACACTGACTGTCAGCTGTTGTTTTCTGCATAGCTTTACTATTTACACAGAAGGTTGCATTGTTGGAATCAGTCTCCCCACCATCACAGATATTTACACCTCCAGATGCAGGAAGAGGGCCACCTGCATCATGAAGGACCCCACTCACCCAGCACACACACGTTTTGCCCCACTCCCCTCAGGAAGGAGGTTGATGAGTATTAAGTGTAGAACCAGAATGTGTAGAATCGTTGTGTCCTTGGGCAAGACACTTAACCCTGAGTTGCTCCCGGTAGGACTGGAAAGCACCTTGCATGGTAGTCTGCCGCCACCGGTTTATGAATGTGTGTACCATTCAATATATGTGTAGCACTTTGAGATTTTCAGTAATGAAAAGTGCGTTATAAATTGAATTAATTATTATTATTATTATTATTAACCACTAGACTGAGGAACAGCTTCTACCCTGAGGCTGTTAGACTCATGAATATCTAACCAGTAAAATCACTGTAATGACACTTTAACTGGTGATATGTGATTTACCCATGCTGCTGATTATCTCATGCTGCTGTATTCATTCATACCCCTCTGCTCACCACTGGTTCATGTTGGGGCTGCTGTTGTTACACTGATTTGTTTTGTATCATTAGTGTTTTGTGTATATCTTAAATTGTCATATACTGTTTCTTTTTATACTTTATATTTTGCTATTTTTGACTGTAACTGTGACCTTGAGTACGATACATAATTTTGTCCCACCTCATGTACACATGTGATGTGAATGGCAATAAACTTGATTTGAACTTGAACTTGTCAATGTCAATTTATTTGTTTCAAGATGGCCTTCAAGATGGCTACGCTCCGACCAGCAGCAGCTTCACGGGCTCCCAGTTCATTTCTAGCTTTTAGTAATTTTAATAGTGGTTCTGTGCCTGACTCTGCACGTTTTATGCGGGTGAATTATAGCCGAACTGAACTGTTGAGAATCTGAGCGGATTTACCATAGGGCACAGCTGAAATCAGCAATGAACTCAAATCTATGCTTGGCAACATGCGGCTTTTAAAGTCACCCACCTGGAAGCTGCAGCGGAGGTGCTCCGGCTCACGCTCCGGCGAACAGAAAAGGAAGCGGTGCTCCCAGCGTCAGAAGAGGGGCTGCCGGGCGGGGATTATGGTGAGACTGCGGGCTGACGCTAAAACTGGAAGACCCCCGATGCCGGCTCTTTTTCTGTCAAACGTCCGCTCGTTGGACAGCAAAATGGATTTGCTTCGTCTGAGAGTGACAACGTCGGATGAAATGCAGAAGTGCTCTGTGCCTCACAGAAACATGGATTTTAGAGGAACTACTGGACTCTGTGTATGAACTGGATGACAAACTCTTTTTCAGAGCGGACCGGTGCACCGAGACGACGGGGAAAACATGAGGAGGCGGGGTATGCGTTTACGTGAGTATGGACTGGTGTAAAATTTGCACTGTTATCAAACGTTTATGCACAGCTGCTGTGGAGCTAAAAGTGAGGTGCCACCCCCACTATCTCCCCCGCGAGTTCTCAGTGATCCTTATCACAGTAATTTACATCCCTCCTGATGCTAATGCTAATGACGCCCTACAAGAAATCAATGATTTAATCAGCTCGCTGCAATGTAAATATCCAGAGGTGCTTTGCATTGTCCTAGGTGACTTAAATCACGTGAATTTAAAGGACTCTCTCCCAAACTTCAACCAACATACCATAGCAACACGAGGAAGTAACACCCTCGATCACGTCTACACAAATGTGAGGGGTGCATACAGAGCGAAGCCACGCCCCCCGCTCGGTTCTTCTGACCATATGTCCATCCTTATGGTTCTAGCCCAACTTCCCCCACTGAGACGTTCCAAACCAAAACAAAAGGAAATCAAATGTTGGCTCCAAGAC
>JBBPBX010013756.1:0-41864 GCA_038048925.1 Garcialebias charrua
ACACCACGGCCGCCCTATATACAGCCACACTACTGCTACTGGACAAAAACTTGATTAGTTAGATGTAAACAGTCTGTTGCTGCTTATTGTTCTGGTTCTGACTGTTATTGTATTTATTAAGATTTTATTATTGTTAATATAGTTTATTGTAGAGTGCTGTTTATTTAAAATTCATCCAAATGAGTCACTTTTATTTATTACTACAATACAATACAAATGTATTTTTGGCATATTTTCAAAATAAACATTTTGTAAGTCTTTATTTTCCATCCATCCATCCATCCATCTTCTTCCGCTTATCCGGGGTCGGGTCGCGGGGGTAGCAGCCTAAGTAGGGAGGCCCAGACTTCCCTCTCCCCAGCCACTTGGAGCAGCTCCTCCGGGGGAATCCCAAGGCGTTCCCAGGCCAGCCGAGAAACATAGTCCCTCCAGCGTGTCCTGGGTCTTCCTCTGGGTCTCCTCCCGGTGGGACATGCCCGGAACACCTCACCAGGGAGGCGTCCAGGAGGCATCCTAACCAGATGCCCGAGCCACCTCAACTGGCTCCTCTCGATGTGGAGAAGCAGCGGCTCTACTCCGAGTCCCTCCCGGATGACTGAGCTTCTCACCCTATCTCTAAGGGAGAGTCCAGCCACCCTGCGGAGAAAACTCATTTCAGCCGCTTGTATCCGAGATCTTGTTCTTTCGGTCATAACCCAAAGCTCATGACCATAGATGAGGGTGGGAACGTAGATCGATCGGTAAATTGAGAGCTTTGCCTTTTGACTCAGCTCTCTCTTCACCACGACAGACCGGTACAGCGCCCGCTTCACTGCGGACGCTGCACCTATCCGCCTATCGATCTCACGCTCCAGTTTTCCCTCATTCGTGAACAAGATCCCGAGATACTTAAACTCCTCCACTTGGGGCAGGACCCCCTCCCCGACCCAGAGAGGGCATTTATCAGTCTTTATTTTGTCTTTTTTTTTTGTACCGAAAATAAACCGAACCGAGCCCTCCTTGTAATTGAACCGAACCGAAATGTGATTTTAGCGTACCGTTACACCCCTGGCAGCAAGATACACAAGCTCTGCCTGAGACAGTCAGATATAGCGATATCTTCTGTTGGGCTGACCAGCCTGCTCGAGAAAGCGCGAGAGGGGTCAAAGGCCACCCCTCCCGCACTCAAACATGACGAGCAGCGATTGGACATGCCTTCCAGGCTCATAGCGCACGCGCAGGGCTGGAGGGCGTGTCTACAAAACGAATGGGTCATGACGACGATATGTCATGGGCTCAAGTTGCAGTTCACCAGGAGACCGCCCCCCTTCACAGGGGTACTGCAATCAAATATTAACCCTGCACGCGCACACGTGCTGAGGGAGGAAGTATTGACGATGCTACAGAAGGGAGTAATAAGTTTGGTCCCGAAACGCAAACTACGCTCCGGCCACTACAGCAAGTACTTCCTGGTGCCCAAAAAGGTTCATTCCCTGAGGCCGATCCTGGATCTCAGGACTCTGAACGAGAGAATAAAAACTTTTAAGTTCAAGATGCTTACATTACGGCAGGTCCTCCAGTCTGTGAGACCAAGAGACTACACATGTACAGTGGATTTGAAGGATGCCTATTTCCATGTAGGTGTGTGGAGGAAACACAGAAAATTCCTCCGTTTTGCTTTCGAGGGAAAGGCTTATGAATTCAAAGCCTTACCCTTCGGTTTGAAGACGGCTCCTCGTACATTTACTAAATGTCTGGACGCAGCCCTGACCCCCCTTAGGAATCAAGGACTCAGGGTTATGAACTACCTGGATGACCTCCTGATTCTGGCTGGAAGCAGAATACAGGCCCAGTCACACTCCTGCAGGGTGATCTCTCACCTGGAGTCTCTCGGTTTTGTCATAAACCTACAAAAGAGTGACCTAACTCCATCACGGGTTACCGTATTTCTGGGAGTACAGGTCGACACCATCCGGTACAGAGCATGGCTCTCAAAGGAACGAGTTTCCTCGATTCGCCATTGCCTGGCAAAATTTAAACTGGATCAGCGGGTCCCCCTGAAAATGTGCCAACGCCTTTTAGGCCTCTTGGCGGCAGCCATACCCTGTGTGCCACACACATTGCTGAAAATGCGGGCCCTACAAGTGTGGCTAAACCAACAGACACAACCCGCCCTGCCTGGTCGAGCAGGAAAGGTTAGAATAGATTCAGAGTGCCTGAGGGCCCTGGAACCTTGGAGAGACTTGTCTGTTTTCACGGAAGGGGTCCCGCTAGGTAGGGTGTCATCTCGTGTGGTCATCACGACGGACGCCTCAAAAACAGGATGGGGGGCGATCTGCAGAAATCAGAACGCCCGAGGCCTTTGGAATGAACAAGAAGCAAGATTACATATCAACTTCTTGGAATTGTTGGCCGTATTCCTGTCAGTGAAATACTTTTTTGGCAAAGGTCTGACTACAGGGTAGCACGTCCTGGTGAAATCAGATAACAGGACCACAGTGTCCTTCATCAACAGGGAGGGAGGGACAAGGTCTCAAGCCCTCCTCGGACTGACGCAGAAGATGCTCACGTGGTGTGCTCCGAGAATCTTGTCGCTCAGGGCGACTCATGTTCCCGGTGAACTGAATTATGGAGCGGATGCCCTCTCGAGAGGGCCTCTCTTGGCGTCAGAATGGAGACTGAACCCACGAGTCGTGGAACAGGTCTGGTCACGATTTGGGAGAGCCTCAGTGGACTTGTTCGCTTGCAGAGCTAGCTCACAGTGTGACCTTTACTTCTCTTTGAAGGAAACAGATGCACCGTTGGGAACGGATGCTCTGGCCCATGATTGGCCAGCAGGGGTGCTGTACTATGCTTTTCCACCTGTCCCTCTGATCCAGGTGACACTGGAATGTGTACGTCAGGGAGCCCTCTCCCTGGTTCTGATAGCCCCCAGGTGGCCGCAGAAACCGTGGTTCCCAGAACTGATCTCAATGTTATCAGGGATACCATGGCAATTGCCTTCTCACAGGGACCTGCTGACTCAGGCATGTGGGCAGCTTCTACACCCACGTCCGGAGTTGTGGCGGCTTTCAGCCTGGCCTCTGAAGGGAGCTGGCAGAGGACCTAAGGCCTTGGTTGCTTTTCTCCAAAACAAACAGCAACAACATACACAAGGGTGTCCCTTGGTGTTTATGTTTGCTTGGGGGATGTTTAATGGAGGGGTTCCCCTCTCCTTTAACAGGTCTCCAACATCAGGATGGGCCCCGCTTTCACAGTCCTAGTAAGTTGTCTGTTCAAGGAGCAGATGAGGGACTCGTGCGTGCCCCTTGTATATATGAAAAATTTCCCCTGGGGACCTGGAAGGTTACCCTGTGCTTGTACTGGGTTCTCTACCTCCACATTGCTATCTGATTGCCAGTGGCGTAATGGGTCCCTTGCTCTTTTCCTCCTGCTTCTCAAGATTTACAGAGAAAAAAGGAGATGATGGGTAATCACACTAGCGGAGCACGCTTATGTTGTCTCTAGCTGGTGTTTCATCTATGTGTCCAGTGGTAACATCAAGCTGATGTTTCTACATGTGGCATTTTTTCATCCAGGACTGTGCTCTATGCATACCTTGAAGAGAGCAGCTGGGCGATGCCTGCCGTATTAAGGCAGATGTTCTCACATGCATTTTGCTGAGCATTTCAAGGGCGTGAATGAATTACGTTCCCATAGCAATTACGTTGCACCGAGTGACTGACTGATAAGGGAACTGAAAGTTATACACCATAACTAGGGATGGGAATTGATAAGAAATTATCAATATCAATTCCTTTATTGATGTCATTTATCGATTCAATTCCTTATCAATTCTGTTATCAATTCTCATTTGGGTAATAAAATATAGTAAACCATTTGTGTTCATAAAGAATTTAATGATCTTTCACCAAAACCAAAAATATATGTAGTATTCCTATTTGATGAAGTTTTATTGTTTATTAGGAATTTCCTAATAAACAATAAAACTTCATCAAAACAAACTAGTAATTTTTGTTCAGAAAAATTAACATATCTGCTTTCACACTTATTTAGTGTGTAATTCAAATACCTCTGCTGTTGTTGCTGCGGCTGCCTGAGTGTTTTCTGCCACAGCAGCTGCCCTGATCCTGTCCCAGATGTTATTCTCATCATCAATCAACATGGATTTAAATCTGGGGTCGATAACAGTCGCTTCTTCAAGGAACGCTTGGATACAGTCATCCTGAAATTTAAAATGGAGGAAAACAAAATTTAGGGAAAGGGAAGATAGTTTACTAAGTTTGGTGTAAATTATTACTAGTCATTATTTAACAAATTTACTTTGTAACGTTTGGAAAGATCATTCCAGATGTTTTCTTTAATACTCCTGCTGAAAGCAGAGTCATCTGCCTGCACGGTGTAATGTTTTTCCAGCTTCTGGAGGATGGGAAGTATCTGGCCACAGGTCGGAATAGAAACAGAAACAGAACTGAACTTGTTAAACTGACAACTTACAATTTGATATTTATCATTTAAATATTTTCTTACCGAAATTCACGTGCTTCCACTGTTGTAAAAGGGTGCAAACCTTTCACCACAAATCTGGTAACAGATCAATGACATTCGTTTATTCTTGCCTCAGTCATTTCATTTTATTTCTCCCTGCTTCCATGAAAGGAGAAGCTAACGTTGGTGGGCTAGCTCCACTCGTGCTAACACTACTAGACTCAGACCCAGCCAGACTCCAGCAATCCTCGTCAACTAAATGTTACAGGAGAGGGAGATTATTTATAAAATACAGTGGAAGCAGTATAGCTAAAAGGTAACAAGTGAAAGAATTTGACGTTACCTGCTGTAACAACGGAGGTGGACGCTTTCTCTCCACTTCTCCTCCAAGCAGCGTGTTAAAAACGGTACATTTCTTCAAAGTCACCGCATGCTGAGTGGCCAAATGCTTCTGCATGTTCGACGTATTTCCTCCCTTTATCGTAATGGACGCGTTGCATGCGTTACAAGTAGCCCTGGTCTCATCTTTTTTCGTGAAATGAAGCCAAACGCTTGAGCGCTTCCTCCGCGACGCCATTTTGAACACCATAGATATCATATATAGACACCACCACGCCACCACCACTCGGGCGCGGCGCATGTCTGTGATGTCAGCGCTTAAATACGTCACCACCATGAGTCTGCAGAACCGATAAGCTGAATCGTTAAGACAAGCATCCTACAATTCCATGGAATTGGACTATTAAGAACCGGTTCTCTAACAGAACCGGTTCTCGGTTCCCATCCCTAACCATAACTCATGTTCCCTGAAGGAAGGGAACGAGGTGCAACATACCTGGCCATTTCAATGCTGAAAGCTCGGTGAAGTGCATTTTGGAGGAAGATGGATGGGCGTCAGCGCCTTAAATACCCAGAGGGAGGGGACTCTGGCGTGACGCTGACGTCCCTGCCGTAAAAGCGTGAATGTATTCCTTCAGGTAATCGCACGGGGGTGCAATTCCCATAGCAATTATGTTGCACCGCATTCCCTTCCTTCAGGGAACATGAGTTATGGTGCATAACGTTCAGTTTTCAATGTGCTTAAACACTTTTGACTGATCAGGGTCTTGTAGCTAAAATGTATGATGGTGCACATGTCCTCACAAGAAGAAGGTCTCTGGTTTGAGTCTTGACGTGTGAAACTGGCCTGTTCGAATGATGCGTGGATTTTCTCTGAACATGTTGGCATCCCCCACAGTCTAAAAACATGCATCCTGACCTAAACCTTATAGGAGTGAGTGAACTGGTTATCTGTCTGTCTGATGGACTTGAAATATCTCCACAGAGTGTGCTGCATCTTGTTTATTAACTGTTTGGACCCTGTTGAGAGAACAGTCCCACAGTTATGTTGTGGTCCATGAAGGTGAGATAATGAATTGAATGATATTCCATTTCATTTCATTTAACCTTTAACCAGGCATAAACACTAAGAACAAATTCTTATTTACAGTGCCGCTCTGGCAGCACCAACAGGAAGGTCAAAGGAAGGGAAGTAATGCAAAACATGAAATACAGAAGTCATTAACAAGCAAGGAAACACAAATTACATTAACAACACACCCTGATGCATGCTCAATAATCCAGGTAGAAAAATATAAAAAAGCAAAGTCTGGTCCTTTGGACATTCAAAAAACAAAACAAAACAAAAAAGTAGAAACGTTTCGTCTACCAGACTTAGCTTTTTTAGATACATTAACAACAGTTCATTGTCCAAGTTAAACGGCAACATTAGTAAGCTTTAAAATATTTGCAATTTTTTTATGGCATTTAAGTGCGTTCAGATCCAACGTTTTTTAAAGCAGGTTCCAGTCAGATGGAGCAGCAGAGGCAAAGGCCACAGAGCCAAAGTGAGACTTGGGTCTTTAGAGTTGTTAACCACAAATACTGAGAGGACTGAGTGTTATACTTTGAAACAGGTCCTAGTTGCAGTAGATGAGTTAAATATGGAGGTGAATAACACAGCAAGGTCTTATAAATGAGGATAAACCAATGAATTTCATGACGAGCATGTAGAGAAGGCCATTTAATAAGAGAGTAGAGGTGACTGATACAGTATGTTCTATAAGGAGCATGTGTAACAGAAAATAGCAGAGTGATAAACTGCGTCCAAATTACGAAGGACACCCTTACAAGCAGGACTTAATTTGTAAACCGATCGTTGCCGGAACGCAAACAGCGGGTGGGCCAGCGGTAGGTGTGTAACGGTACGCTAAAATCACATTTCGGTTCGGTTCAGTTTCAAGGAGGGCTCAGTTCGGTTTATTTTCGGTACAAAAAAAACCCGACAAAATAAAGACTTACAAAATGTTTATTTTGAAAATATGCCAAAAATACGTTTGTATAAAAATAAATAAATGTGGCCCATTTGGATTATATTTTAAATAAATGGCATTCTTTACAATAAATAAACTATATTAACATAATAAAAATCTTAATAAATACAATAACAGTCAGAACCAGAACAATAAGCAGCAACAGACTGTTTACAATCGAACTAATCAAGTTTTAAAGGAGACCACATATAGGTATTTAAAATTTTTATGTTATTTCTGTGTGCTATCTTGACAATATTAATTCATTTTAATACACAAAATAATTCTTAGATAATCAATTATACCCTTTTTAATTCTGCCATTTTTAACTTTCGTTTTGAACGACCGGTTTCTTGAAGTCCACGCCCTTCAACGATCTGTTAACGCCCTCTGTAACAGCCAGTATCTGTAATGTGTTGTTGTTTTAAAATTAGCTCCTTTTTTATTACTCATTTGACTTACTGTTAGTGTTAGCTTAAGATAACTTACCGAAACCCGTCTGAGCGCGCCGCCATGAGCTGCTCCTTTTAGCATGAGACCTGCCGAATCCGAAGCTAATGTTAGCTTGTTCCTCTTCCGGTTTTCGCCAGCTCCGCTCGTTGCACGCGGAGATTTTGGGAGTTATCGCTGTTCCAGTCAAGACAACACAAAGTTCACCAAGTGTCTCCCGTAAATTAATCTGTAAGGAGAAGGTCCTCGCTGCTGCGAGGCTGCTGCGAGGCTGAAATGAGGCTGTACAGTTGAAGCTCCGCTCCATCGCGCCGGAAGAGGGTCCCGTCGCAACCGGTCCCTAAGCCGGGGGTCCGCTCGTTTAATTTTTGCCGGCTGCGCGTTGGCAGCGATCGCAAATACACTAAAAATTGAACTAAAACATAAAAATAACAATTATACTTTATTTATAAAGCCATTTAAAAAAAACCACAGCTGCAACAAAGTGCTGTACACATGAAATTAAGAACATATAAACAAAAGATGAGATGAAATCATGAAAAACAACAGTCATGTGTTTAATACAGAAGTGGGTTGAGCCTAACCAGGGGTTGCTAGGTGAGGGGCTGGACTCAGGTTTGAGGTGATTGGCTACGGCCTGTGACGTCAATAACTGCAGGAAGTGTGAATCCTGGTGTATTTATCAAAAATAAATAAATCTACTTAGAGTAAATAAACCACTGGGTGCATTTTTTTGGCACAAGGACTGTTTTTTTATGAAGTTAATACCCAAAGTTGAGTAAAAAAAAACATTAAAAAGTGATTTTTGCATCTGTGGTCCCCTTTAAAGTTTTTGTCCAAAAAGACCAACTTGTTCACATTTTCTGCCAAAAGCACAGATCTAGTTGCAGTGAATATCTCCAGTGGTGGAGAAAATAATCTCAATAACAACAGTAGCAGAAGTGTGGCTGTATTTGTCCTCATTACTCACAACCTCTTCTTGGACCTGCTCCCCCAGGTGGGACAGGTCCCTGGAAAAGTTCAGAGTTCAGTCATCAGACACTTCTTAGCTGCAGGTGATCTGGTGGATTTCCCTGAAGAGGAAGAAGTCAACTGCTATCTCTGCCCCAGACTGGAAATAAAACACAAAGAGGTAAAAAAAAAAAGTTAATAAGATTATAATTTTAAATTAAAAAAGATTAATTAGATAATAATATAATAAAAGAACAATAC
Source organism: Garcialebias charrua (assembly GCA_038048925.1). Taxonomy (NCBI): domain Eukaryota; kingdom Metazoa; phylum Chordata; class Actinopteri; order Cyprinodontiformes; family Rivulidae; genus Garcialebias; species Garcialebias charrua. The sequence goes on from JBBPBX010013756.1 coordinate 8,481, forward strand.
CTCTTCTTGAACGGTTGAGGTGGTTGAATCTCTCGGTCATCATCATCATCATCATCATCATCATCATCATCATCATCATCATCATCATCATCATCATCATCATCATCATCATCATCATCAGGGCTTTAATCAGCTCCAGGACTTCTTGACAATATCAGTTTTAACTTTTTCATGAAGTGCTGAACTTTTTGACTGAAGTGTTGACGTGATGGATGTCATAGCAGGGCTCAAGAACTTTAAAGCCTGCACATCAAAAACATTCAGACGTAGATCCAGAGCTTTAAAAACTCCTACAGTTTGTGTTATTACTCTGGACCGATCTGAATTACCTGATGAAGGATGTTTAAATGCAGCTGCTGTTAGCTGTCTTTCTGCAACAAGCTGCTTTTCTTCATTCACGTTCGGATGACGTCGTTTCAAGCGCATTAACGTTAGACGTGTTGCAGCTGCAGATCCAATCTTCGTGAAACAACGTCCACACACAGCTTTGGATTTGCACTCGTCTTTTAACAAGAAAGCCATTACGTTCCCAAACAGGCGACCGCAATGAGAAATTAAAAGCATCTCGTTACGAGATGCTAGGCTGCTAATGCTACGCGTGCTGCAAGATAATAGCGCCGTGCTGAAACGCGCCCAGGAAATTTAGTTCCGCGGCACACATATTCTCCTGTTAATAACATTTAATAAGTGAAAAAATAACCGAAACGGTACACAGGTGGCACCGAACGTGCCGTACCGAAACGGTTCGGTACACCCACATGTACCGTTACATGCCTAGCCAGCGGGGGGTGGAGGTTGTCTGGGAGTCCTCCCTCCAAAAATTTTGAATACAGTAGATGTGATTTCCTGCATTTTGGTGTATTTTAAAAGGTTGTTAAACATCTATGTTTGCCTAAATTTGTAAACACTCAACTTCTGTCAAGCATCCTACCCTCCCTTACTTGAAGGTTCTGAGTCCAATACTGTCCCTGCTCGTTGTTCTCCAATTCCACATGTGAAACCTTCAGGCGCCTGCCTGGGGGCTCCTGCTCACATACGACTGCCTGGTTAGCTCGGCACTCACCCCCACCACTCTTAGGGGTGGAGTTTTTTTTAAGGGTAGATGTAGAAAAGCAACTTGAAGGGGCAGAGTGTGTGCTTGTACGTGGCTGTTCTGTTTAAAATGAGTGTTTATGTAATTATTTTCAGTTTACATATTCAAAATGAGGTTTATTCATTCATTACAGTCATATTTGTTCATAGCTTTATTATTAGTAAGCCTGAGAGTTACCGGACCCAAGCAAACAGTTACGGAATGCACCCTGTCAAATTAAGAAAATTCCCGGATCCTTTTCTGGCAGAATCCGGCTCAAATTAAGCCCTGCTCAATGTCCAACCTGGACATTTGCTGGTCAAAGTTGTTGGTCCATTCCAACCTGGGCAACACTGCCAAAACCATTTAATTTCTCAGTCACCACATTTTTATAGCCTTAACCAGGTGTTTTATTCTGTAACATAGTACAGTAGTGCCACAGTGGAGCAAATAAAGATAAATAATAATAATAATAATGTCTTTTCCTGTCATCTGCGTATGTTTCCCATACACAGACGAAATTCGTCTCTGCATTTAACCCAACCACCTACCAGGTGGTGCAGTGAGCAGCCATAGAAAGCGCTCGGGGAGCTGGAGAATTAGATGTGCACTCATAGACACCCCAAGGTGTGTAGTGGCCGGGACGTGAACCCGTGTCCTTCGGGTTCCAAGTCAAAAGCCCTGCCACTACACCATCTTGGCTCCTTATAAAGAGTGACTGAATAAAAATAGCAAGACACAACATTAGGGCTATAGCTTGGCTGGAACCTAGCCGCGATTGAGGCACACTTTACTTATTGCTGTTTAATGGCTTTATTTGGAAATGAGTCTTGTTAAATATTACCGGTAGTTGCTATGGGCAAGGCTTCAGACATAATTTTGTGACTTAGTAATTCAAGGAGCAGGGGGAAAACAAGAACAATTGCAGCCATTTTTTTTTCAGCTTTTGTCCTCTTTTATCAGATTAAGTTCATCTTAAAGGACCGGCCCTTGAATAAACACTACTGAAGGTTATTTCTTGATATTTTCTTCAGGTCTGAGTGTTATTATTCAGGAAGGAACTTGGGTGTTATCAGCTGGCTGTTAGGATTCTTAGGGAATCAGAAAGTGGCAGGCTGCCTTAAAGAGTGATGTCATGTTTACATAGTGGTCTGTACAGCCATTTCCTCCTCCTCCCCTCACAGACAGGCCCAGTCAAAGGGGCACAGATATTATTCGGATCAACTGGGGTCCTGGCTGAGTCTCAGAAGAGTTTGCGCCCCTAAGAACATTTAATAATACCCCCGATGGGAAAGTCCAACAGAAGAAAGAGTTGACAGTTTCTAAGAAAAGAGTCTAATTGGATTGAAAAGCAAATTGGAAAGCAACAACCACAATATCTATCAAACTCTTATAAAATTAAATTCCTTCTTTCTGACTTGTGGAAGCCTGATATATATTAGTTGCGACCCTAAATAGTTTGACATTATTGCTTAAAATAAGCTCTGTTTTGCGGTTGTTCTCTCTGAGTGAGTGGCATAGTCTAATGGCTGTAGTCGTCGTTGTGTTTATTTAACCAGGGGCTAAATAAGTGATTCTTAGGAAAAGGGCCAAGGGAAATAAAACTTCTGGGAGTTGTAGCTCAGAGAAGTCACATTCCCAGAGGTCATTCTAACATGCATACTTGTGTGGAAATAGGAGGCTGTCGTGGTGTTGAGATGCTGCTTGTACACTCTGGTATGTGACCTTTATCATGTTCTTATGAAGCTGGAAGAGTTTCAGGGTTTCCAGCACAAACTACTACTTAAAAAAGCTCTATAAATACATATTTTTAAAACTTTTTGTTTTAATATCTGGCATTATTTCTTAAACACATTTGAAATAGTGTTAAAGAGGTCTGGTTTCAGTTTCCTCAGATCTGTTCAAAGGTTTCCAAGGATAAAGTGTTTTAAGCTCAGTCATCCAGGTAGATAACAACCCAAAAGGTTAAATTGTGTCATCTGGACCAGTTTCTTTAACGTTGTCCAAAACGTTTCTCACTTAAAGAAACTGGTCCATATGACACACATTTTTTCTTGTTTCTATGCATAGATGAAAAGTAAAGACTCAAAGTTGATAGTTTTTTTGCACTTTTCATTCAAATTGTGACAAACATGCAACATATTTAAAGGAAATAAGAACTTCTTTTGAAGTCAGACTGTACAATTGATAGCATCTGCTCTTCATTTCCACTCTAGTGAAAATCTTTTAAAAGATAATGCCACTAAATATTTTTACTCCCTGTTTATAAGCTTTAGGAGCAGGATGTGAATGACTGGGCTAAAGGGAAAGTTTAACTCTCCTATTTGGGACAAAATATAACAAATTTGAGCACTAAGGATTTATACATATTATCTAATTTACATGTCAAACAATAAAGTATGTATCATGAATATATACGAATCATTATTGTATGATGATTTCAGGCCTCTGAAAGTGGCAAGTAACAACTCTTATCCTTCATATTGTTTCAGCTCCCAATTAATTTAACATTTAACTCAAACTCTACCGCAGGTCCTTCCTCCCAGCAGCTGTTACACTCTACAACCATCACTGCTCCCAACAAACTCAATAAGTATTAAATACATGTTGACCTCCGCTAAAACACACTCTCTGCCTATAATACTTGTATTGTAAATAGTCTGTCCTTATCAATGTTCCAATACATACTGAACACTATTATATTGATATTGTTTTTCTTACTTTTTTATATATACTGTATTGTTTTTAACATTTTAATGATTTTTGTGTGAATCGTTTTATCTGTTGCTGCTGTTACACTAGAATTTCCCATCCGTGGGACAATAAAGGCTGTTTCTATTCTACGCTATTTTATTCTATTCTCAAGTTTTGACCATTGCCAGTATTCCAGCCTCAAGTCAAGTAGACACAAAATAAAGAGTAAATATTTTACATCAAAGTTCATGCTCAATAAACCAGGTAAAAAAGTCAACAAAGTTCAGTCAGGTCATCTGGACGGCTTCTTTTTTGTGTTGAGACATGTTGTCCTTCATCCAAAGGACTTCATCAGTCTGAGGAGCCACAACAAACTTATAATGATCTGACTGTAGCGTGCTCAAACCCACGTGCAGGAAGGGCATGAGGCTCCAGTAAATACGTAAAGCCAGTTTATTAATTTAATAAACAAAACAAGATGCTGACGGGGCAGCTAACTTACGAAGAGGACACGAAGGTAGACATGTCATGAAGCCTTGGACAGGACAAGGACAATCCAGAGACACTGACAAGACATAGAGGGGCTGAATATATACAGACACTTTTATTATTTCATTTTATGCTTATGTTCATTGGGTGTTTGGTGTTTCAGTGTTGGTGTAAATTTTCATACTTTTATACTATTATGAAAAACTCAGGACAGTGTTACACTTTTACTATTTTATGCTTATGTTTATTAAATGTTTTAGTGTTTAGTGTTTAGATGGTTACTGTTGCACTGAGGGACTGAGAAAAACGCAATTTCGGTCCTGTGTATGTCCTGTACATATTGCAGTTCTGACAATAAAGTTGACTTTGACTTTGACTTTGACACTAACAAGGTGAAATGAAAAGCACCTGTGGTGATGATTAGGATCAGACACAGGTGCAACAGTGCTGGAACACAGGAGGAGAAATGCTGAGGGGGACTGGTAAAAACACAACATGCAGAACCAGACCCCAGAAACCCTACAAAACTCAAGTCCCACGAGCAGCACACTCACATAGTGGACCAGCCAGTTTGCTTGTGATAAGATTGTTTCTGGTGCCCACCCTCTCCCCCATCAACTCCTCTGAGGCAGCCATAGCCAACGTAGTTCAAAACAACAAAGTTCATGCTCAGTAATCCAAGTAAAAAATCCAACAAAGTTCAGTCAGTTCATCTGGATGCGTTCTTTTTTTGTTGAGATGTTTCGTCCTTCATCCAAAGAACTTCATCAGCCCGAAGACCCACAATAAATCCAGTCAGTTATGGCTGCCTCAGAGGAGCCAACGGGGGAGAGGGCAGGCCCCAGAAACCATCTTATCACCAGCAAACTGGTTGGTCCATTATGTGAGTGTACTGCTTGTGGGACTGAGTTTTTTGTGGCTCCTTGGACTGATGGAGTCCTTTGGATGAAGGACGAAACATCTCAACAAAAAAAGACACCATCCAAATGACCTGACTGAACTTTGTTGGAGTAAATATTTTAACTAATACGCATCTCTTACTTCTATAAGGAGTTTACAAGTTCAGTTATGTAACATTATAAGCCCGTGTTGCTGTTTTTCTTCCAAATATTTCAGAACAAATGTCAGAACGTCTTTTTAAATGAGCAAATCGAGCAGTGTTTTGTTTTTTACACTGCATCTGTCACACAAATAATAAATCATTGCCCCCCCCCCCTAAAAATCAGCCCCCCATTATTTGCATTTTTGGACCAATTTTTCTATAAAAATAAAATGTTCTATGTAATTATACTAGCACTTGGTGAATTTTAACGATAAATGTGTTCCAGCTGCATTCCATTTTTAGGTTAGTTCAATGTTTTTGCCACAGATGTTATACTCATTTTATTTAAAACTTGCAATTTGAAAAAGATAAACCATAGTGAAGTAGTAGTCAGTCATAGGGCATTAGTTTGGTTGCCTCACACAAACACCAAAAAGGTGATACTTTACTACGTTACACTTCCTCAAACAAACTTTCCTTCCTTCTAAAAAAACGTGTTAGAAATGTAGTCACGATTGGCCGATTGAGCTACCGAACCTTAAACTTCTCAGGCACCACACAATAAAACCTTTGTTTTTCTTCAGACAGCTAAATAATTTTCCAGAGCTTGAATAAGGAAAAGTTACCCAGCAGACACTAATTTGCCTCGAGGTGCTACACGTCATGCAGATTAGATACTTCCCTTTTTGCTTTCCTTGTCTGGGCAAAAGCTTATTTTATGTGTTATACCTGCTATACAAATACATTTCTTAGTCAAATGTGCTTTATTTCTTAAATTTTAATTCATGTCAGAACATGGACAACCCACATCTAGAAGATGAGCTGCTGTTATCAAAGCAAAGCAAACTGATGGAGGATATTAGAGAATATTAACAATAATTAGGTGTCAAATTTCTTGAAATGTTGTACATTTCCCATAACATTTCATGCCAGGATTTTTAGACTAAAATCTTTTTATGTTGAGAAATTACAAGATTGCCTTTTGAACAAAATCAAAAATAATAGCCCAACCTCACTAAATAAAGTCATATTTTTAAAATGACATTATGCACATTCTCATGCGGTGTGAGATCTCATGATATTTCTGAGTATGTGTTGCGACTCAGATACTGTCTCAACAAAGTTGCCTCTGTAACATTCACACAGTCAAAGTCAAAGCTATGGTAGCCATCTTAAAATTGTGTTGACTCCAAAAGTTAACCATTTGTAGATGTTTATCTAACACTCTCATTCTGGGAGTTGATAACAATCAATCCATTTTCAATCCATTTTATTTATAAAGCACCCTTCATACTAAAAGCAGCTCAAAGTGCTGTACAGAATTATAAAACAATAAACTCACAAAATTAAAGCAAACGACACACACAAAATAAATAAAATCAATCAATCAGATTAAATACAGTAGTGTGGAAAATGTATAGAGTGAACAGAGATGAACCAGTTCAGGAAATGCAGTTAAAAAGATGGGTCTTGAGCCTGCTCTTAAAAACAACAACATTCTCTGCAAGTGTTTATTGGGATATTTTACTAATGCTATAAAGAACACAGACTTGGGGTAGAAACATTCTATCTATCTATGTTTCTATGTAAAACCAAAGTGGTTCAAAACATTCAAGGATTCAATGTTCTTCATTTGTCATTCGTACCACATGTGGTACATGTGGTGGAATGAAATTGTGTACACAGGGCCCCAGTTGCATCCAACAAAAACATTAAAATGTGTGTGAAAGAAAAACAATAATAAGATCTAAGATATGAACTAAGAAAAACGTCAACTACACATTACAGCAGCTCAGACTGAGGAAGTCTTTCGGACGAAAGACGAAACGTTGCTACAATTTTTTTTTTTTTGCTTTGTTTTGTTTTGTTTTTTGGATGTCCAGAGGACCAGACTTAGATTTTTTAGAGTCAACTACACACTTAGCACTACAGTACTAGTATAAAAACACAATGTGCCGAACAGCAGCACGAACATGAGTCTGTGTGAGCAGATGAGCATGAATGAACACAGCAACATGGAACAGATCAGCAGCAACATGAAACAGATCAGCAGCAACTAGGGATGTGCGATATAAACGGTACACGGTATAAACGATATAAATTTAGCCTACGAGATCTGTCTTCTACCGGCTAACCGCAGAAAATCACAGTTGTCAGATTTAATCTTTACTTTTTTTTGTTTAAAACTGTGCATAAGTGGTGTTGAAGTCTTTTCTTTGAGTGCTAAGTAGCGAAGCTATAAGCTAACTACGTCGGGCTTGCCGTAGTGTTGCCATATTCGGACGCATGCGCAAAACCTTGCATTCCGTCAAAAGTTTTTATTTATTTTTATCTTTACTTTTTTTAGTTTAAAACTGTGCATAAGTGGTGTTGAAGTGTACAATCAGAGTTGTCAAAGTTAATCGTTACTTTTTTTGTGTTGAAAACTGTGCGTAAGTGGTGTTAAAGTCTTTTCTTTGAGTGCTAAGTAGCGAAGCTATAAGCTAACTATGTCCGGCTTGCCGTAGTGTTGCCATATTCGGACGCATGCGCAAAACGCTGCATTCCGTCAAAAGTTTTTATTTATTTTTATCTTTACTTTTTTTAGTTTAAAACTGTGCATAAGTGGTGTTGAAGTGTACAATCAGAGTTGTCAGAGTTAATCGTAACTTTTTTTGTGTTGAAAACTGCGTAAGTGGTGTTAAAGTCTTTTCTTCGAGCACTAAGTAGCGAAGCTATAAGCTAACTTCGTCCGGCTTGCCGTAGTGTTGCCATATTCGGACGCATGCGCAAAACGCTGCGTTCCGTCAAAAGTTTTTTTTTGGTTGAAAGTTAAAGTAAGCGTTGGTCAGCTTTAGAGAAACCTGCCCTCTGATCTGTGAACAGAACGCTGTGTTGTGTGATTTTACTGCGAGACCCTCTGGTCAAAGCCACAGAGGAAACTGGTTGCCTTGTCAGCTCTCCTTAAAGCTGAAGGAGACGCCCACTAGAGGGTTGGAGGGTGAAGTGTTTTCAGTGTAAAATGCTGCTCTGTTACTGTTCATTTCTTAAGTGACAATATTGGAAACTGTTAAGAGTTAACAACATATTCTTTAGTTTAAAACTTATGGCTAAAACTACACAAGATATATTTTGCACTGTTTTGCACTACAAGAAAGAAGCCTAATGCTTGAGTTGTTAATTATTTAAAAACTCTGGAACTAGTAGTGACATTTTCTTAATAAAGATTATTTTGTGGTATAGCAGAGTTTTCAAAATAAATTATGGCAAAAACCCCATGCTTTTTTTTTCATACCAAAAACATATTGCGATATATATCGTTATCGCCACCCTTCACAATACATATCGTGATATGAATTTTAGGCCATATCGCACATTCCTAGCAGCAACATGTGATTTTTCACATTGATTATTCTGGTTATTTATTCATGAGTCTAACAGCCTCAGGGTAGAAGCTGTTCCTCAGTCTAGTGGTTCTACACTTAATGCTCCACAACCTCTTCCTGAGGGGAGTGGGGCAAAAAGTGTGTGTGCTGGGTGAGTGGGGTCCTTCATGATGCAGGTGGCTCTCTTCCTGCATCTGGAGGTGTAGATGTCTGTGATGGTGGGGAGACTGACTCCAACAGACTTCTGTGCAGCCTTCACCACTCTCTGCAGAGCTTTTCTTTCTGCAGCTGTGCAGCCTCCATGCCACATGTTGATGCTGGAGCACAGGATGCTCTCCACTGCACACCTGTAGAAGGAGGTGAGGACTGAGCTTCCCAGACCAGCTCGTCTCAGCCGTCTGAGGAAGTAGAGTCTCTGATGACCTTTCTTGATCAGGCTGGTGGTGTTGTTGCTCCAGCTGAGGTTATCATTCATGTGTACACCCAAGTACTTGTAGCTGGAGACCACTTCCACCGCAGATCCTCTTATGTTCAGTGGGGTGTGGGTGTGTTTGTTCCTTCTGAAGTCCACAATCATCTCCTTTGTCTTCTTCACGTTGATGTGAAGGTTATTAAGCCCCTCCATTTGTAACTGGGTACTAGACTTTTTAACAAACAGACTACAGTCAGTGAGGATTCACAACCTCTCCTCCTCCACCATAACCCTCAGCACTGGCTCTCCTCAAGGATGTGTGTTGAGCCCTCTTCTGTTCACTCTGCTCACATATGATTGTGCAGCCACCCATCCAGGCTGTCATATTGTAAAGTTTGCAGATGATACAGCTGTGGTGGGATGCATCACAAACAATGATGAGTCCAGCTACAGGCAGGAGGTGGAACACCTGGAGAGCTGGTGCAAGGAAAATAACCTTCACATCAATGTGAAGAAGACAAAGGAGATGATTGTGGACTTCAGAAGGAACAAACACACCCACACCCCACTGAACATAGAGGTGGATCTGCAGTGGAAGTGGTCTCCAGCTACAAGTACTTGGGTGTACACTTGAATGATAACCTCAGCTGGAGCAACAACACCACCAGCCTGATCAAGAAAGGTCATCAGAGACTCTACTTCCTCAGGCGGCTGAGACGAGCTGGTCTGAGCAGCTCAGTCCTCACCTCCTTCTACAGGTGTGCAGTGGAGAGCATCCTGTGCTCCAGCATCAATGTGTGGCATGGAGGCTGCACAGCTGCAGAAAGAAAAGCTCTGCAGAGAGTGGTGAAGGCTGCACAGAAGATGTTGGAGTCAGTCTCCCCACCATCACAGACATCTACACCTCCAGATGCAGGAAGAGAGCCACCTGCATCATGAAGGACCACACTCACCCAGCACACACACTTTTTGCCCCACTCCCCTCAGGAAGGAGGCTGAGGAGCATTAAGTGTAGAACCACTAGACTGAGGAACAGCTTCTACCCTGAGGCTGTTAGACTCATGAATAAATAAATAATCAGAATAATCACTGTAAAATATCACATCATGTTGCTGCTGATCTGTTTCATGTTGCTGCTGATCTGTTTCATGTTGCTGCTGATCTGTTTCATGTTGCTGCTGATCTGTTTCATGTTGCTGCTGATCTGTTTCATGTTGCTGCTGATCTGTTTCATGTTGCTGCTGATCTGTTTCATGTTGCTGCTGATCTGTTTCATGTTGCTGCTGATCTGTTTCATGTTGCTGCTGATCTGTTTCATGTTGCTGCTGATCTGTTTCATGTTGCTGCTGATCTGTTTCATGTTGCTGCTGATCTGTTTCATGTTGCTGTGTTCATTTGTGCACATCTGCTCATACAGACTCATGTTCGCTTAGTTGGTCCACTCTGATAAGGGTCCTCAGATGTTCTCGGGGAGGGGTGGTGGGAAAGCAGAGCAAATCAAGAAGCTCCTCTCACCCACCACCCCTCCCCGAGAACATCTGTGTACCCTTATCAGAGTGGACCAGCTGAGCGACACTGTAACATCTTTTTTTTTATCAGAATTATGAAACTATCTGGAAGTGTTCATGGACAATCTTGATGTCTTGTGCCCCCCCCCCACCGTGCAAATGTATTATGTCTTTCTATGTGCTTTGCTGAGGCAGCTCTTCTTGCGACCTTACACTGTGCCCTGGGTCAAGGACACGGTGTGAGAGATCTTTTTTTTATATCTTCTCTCCTCACATAGAATTAGGGCAGCACTTCATGGAAGCAGCAGCCCTGGTACACTTCCGTCTATCCCTTTAGACGGCTGTACGGAACATATTTTCACTTTACTTAACTGTGCAATGGCAATAAAGTTGATTTTGATTGAGATGTACAGCTCTTGTAGTAGGTCAAGAATATACCTCCAGGTGGCGTCTTTATAGACTTTCTTACTGTTTTCAAGTTCAAGGTCCTTTATTGTCATTCGCATCACATCAGGTACATGAGGTGAAATTAAATTGTGTACACAGGTCCCCAGTTACATCCAACAATAGCAAAAAATATATTGTAAAAGAAACATTACTAAGGATCTAAGATTATAAACAAAAAACTACAAATGTACATTAAATTAAGAAATACGCTAAACACTTAATAGTGCAAAACAATGCGCCGAACAGCAGCACGAACATGAGTCTGTGTGAGCAGATGAGTACGAATGATTCGAGCAACATGAAATAAATCAGCAGCATGAGATTTCCTAAAGTTAAAACAGGAATATTTATGTAATCTCCAGCATGTTGCTCTATTTCTTCATCTTTGTTGCATTTTGTTTAAATTCCCTCTTAGCTCCTCTTCTCAAAGTGTTACATACCAGAATCTGTTCAGCAACTACATCAGCCGTGAACACTTTCTTCTGATGAAGTTTATTTATTCAGAGCACGTTCTGCCCAAACACAATAAGTTACCCTAACCAAACAGAACACCTCACCACCCAGCATGTGAATGGTACCTGAGCAGTTCGGAATTACCACGAACAGGACTTTGGGTGTGTGTAACTGGACGACGTGTGCATTTATTGTGTTAGCACATCCTCATTAATACTTGTATGTGTGTGTGTGTGTGTGTGCATGTAAGCCTTTGCCTACTGTTACGGCACATTTGTGTGCTCGTGTTTTACGTGTGTGTACATGTCCGACAGGATTTCCATAACTCCACGCGCGGACAGCTGGCTGCTTCCAGCACTAACTGCCTGTGTGAAGGCACTGTTTAGGTTAGAGACAGGCAGATGGGAAAGCTCTTACTGAGACTATTTATAGGCAGGAGAGCTTCCACAGCAGAGTGAGGAGAACTGGCTTTAATGAACAACCTTTTACTGGTCAGTTATTTTGTGCATGTGGTTAAAAATCACAATATTCTGTATGAACGGTCTCAACGTGCTGAAGGATGGATCAGTTGAATGGGTGTGTCCATCGTTCTGTAATCTGTTGCTGACATGGATTCACCTGAATTGGTACGAATTTGGTTTGTGAGCTGGTTGTTGAAGACAATTTATTCCTTTGAGTCAGCAGCTCTGCTCTTCAGCACCAGCTAAAACCTCACAGGTGACCTATTTAACTGGTTTTGAACACTACATGCCCTGAATGTCCGTGGCCCAACGTCAACCATGAAATATTTTTATAAAGGTCTATTGAGGCTAGTACAGTAAATGAGAATCATAACCATTTACTTGCATCATAAGACAAAAAATACTGTGTGTGATCCGCTCATTCTCAATCAGTTCATCTGGACAATATCTTTTTAGTAGAAACGTTTCACCCTCACTCCAGAGGGCTTCGTCAGTCAGAGCAGTCCAAAGCAAACTGAAGCTACCCCACCAAGTAAACAACTTAAGTGGACCAACCAGTTTGCTGTAGCCAAGATGGTTTCTGGGGGCTTGTCCCTCGTCGACTCCTCCCAGGCAGGCAGACATGTCCAAAGTGGTTCAAGACCAGAAAGTTCATTCTCAATAGTCCAGGTATCAAATCCGCTCATTCTCAATCAGTTCATCTGGACAATTTCTTTTTAGTAGAAACGTTTCACCCTCACTCCAGAGGGCTTCGTCAGTCAGAGCAGTCCAAAGCAAACTGAAGCTACCCCACCAAGTAAACAACTTAAGTGGACCAACCAGTTTGCTGTAGCCAAGATGGTTTCTGGGGGCTTGTCCCTCGTCGACTCCTCCCAGGCAGGCAGACATGTCCAAAGTGGTTGGACACATCACACACAAACTGTGTGTGATGTTGCAATGGTATTTGTAAGAGTTGAATTAAAAAATTCTGCTGATTGAACAATTTAGAAATAACTTTTCTGTTCCAATCTGAATTCATTTGATTAATATACAGTATTTGATTCCATTTATATGCATGCACGACATTTTTTCTAATTACCGCCCAATTTCACACCTCCCTTTTCTGTCTAAAGTGCTGGAAAAAGCTGTTGCTGCTCAGCTGCAGGAACACCTACAGCAACACTCTCTGTATGAGAAGTTCCAGTCTGGATTCAGGGCAGCTCACAGTACAGAGACTGCATTGCTGAGGGTTACCAATGATGTCCTCTTGGCTGCTGACACTGGCTCTCCCTCCATCCTTGTCCTCCTTGACCTCACTGCAGCCTTCGACACTGTGGACCATAGTGTCCTCCTCCACCGTCTTCATGTGGAGGTCGGTCTCTGCGACACCGTCCTGGACTGGTTCAAATCTTTCCTCTCCAATAGGCTGGAATGTGTTAGTCTTGGCAACGCCACGTCCCAGACAGTCTGTGTCTCCTGTGGTGTCCCTCAGGGGTCGGTTCTGGGGCCCCTGCTGTTTTCCCTTTACATGCTGCCTTTAGGTCAAATTATTAATCAGTTCAACATTTCTTTTCACTGTTATGCCGACGATACACAGCTTTACATCAGGACTGGAGCATCCTCATCTTCCACCTTGTCATCTCCATCTTCACTCACTGCCCTCTCTGCCTGCCTGGAGGCAATTAGGGCATGGATGAATCAGAACTTTCTTCAATTAAACTGCTCCAAGACTGAGGCCATACTGATTGGCACCCCTCACCAGGTACAAACATCTCCTATAACAACACTTTCCTTTTCTGGACAAGACATCCCCCTCTCCACCTCTGTTACTAATCTTGGAATAAAAATGGACTCCAATCTTACATTTGAAAATCACATTAAGCTTCTGTTTAAAACTTGCTTCTTCCATCTTCGAAACATCTCCAGACTTCGCCCATCCCTAACTTTTTCCGATGCTGAGAAGCTCGTCCATGCTTTTGTCTCCTCCAGGCTCGACTACTGCAACTCCCTGTTTATTGGAATCCCTGGCAAAAACCTTCAGAAACTTCAATATATTCAAAACAGTGCAGCAAGGATCTTGTTGAGAGTTCGTAAATTTGAACATATTACGCCCATTCTCCATAACCTTCATTGGCTTCCTGTCGCCTACAGAATTCAGTACAAAACTGCTCTCATTACACATCAATGCTTACATGGAGCTTCACCAGATTATCTGAAGGATATTCTTATTCCATACTCATCCACCCGGTCGCTGCGGTCACAGAACAGTAATCTCCTTCACATTCCGAGAACCAAATTAAGGACCATGGGAGACCGGGCTTTCAGTGTGGCTGCCCCCCGCCTGTGGAACTCTCTTCCTGACTGTCTGAGAGCCCCACAGTCTGTGGTTGACTTTAAGAGCGGCTTGAAGACCTTTCTTTTCAACCGAGCATACTCTACCTCCTCATGATTCTACTTTTGATCTTAGTTGATACTGTTATTGATTTTACTTGTTTTATTACTTGTTTTATTGACATTTAATTCTGTTGCACTTTGTAGCACTTTGAGATTTTCATTAATGAAAAGTGCGTTATAAATTTAATTCATTATTATTATTATTATTATTACTGACATAATCTGCTGTTATTGTTGAACCCACGTGCAGGCAGAGGCTGGAGGACTCCAGAGTAAAATAATACTTATATTTAACAATAACAAAAAAAAAACTTTCAGGAGCTGACAGGACGGAGCAGACACAGACCATGACACCTGGAAGGGATAACGCCCAGGGGAGACATTAGTGAGACGAGTAGGAAACACCTGCAGTGATTAGGATTCAGGTCAGGTGTGCATAGAAGCAGAGTCATGAGAAACACAAGAAAAGGTGCAGAATGTCACAGGGCAGGCAAACATGTCTCATGCATTTAAATATTTGTAATAGTTTTATTTGTACAGACCAGTTTATCACTTTTTGTTGGCAGTTCTCTAATAAATGAGTAATTTACCAAAATTACCAGACATAACAATAAGGGGCAAATTTACAGATTGTAAAACGTTAACACTTATAAGAGAGAAAAAAACCCATCTAAAAGTAAAGGAGCTTTTACTGAAACCTTTATCTTACTGGACTTTGACTGTTGGGGACATTTGTGAGGGAGTTTCCAAAATACTGTGAAACGTTTATAGGTTTTCTCAGGTTACTCATGTGACTCTCAAAGTGGCGACACGGTGACGCAGTTGGTAAAGCTGTTGCCTCTCAGAGAGAAGGTCGATGGTTGAAATTCCAACTGAGGGACTTTCTGGGTGGAGTTTACATGTTCTAAATGTTCATAGACCAAAAACAGGCGTGTTAGTCTGATTGATAACTCTGAATTTTCATTCATTCTTTCAACCTTTATTTAACCAGATAAGTCATATTGAGCCTCAAAGACTCATTTACAAGTGAGATCTGTTGGACAGACAATAAAAGTGGTGAAAAATAACACAGGGTTTGGAGAAAAAAATCCTAACACATTTTTGACCTCTGTTTGAAGGTCAAAAATATGGTAATGGAAAAAACTCACACAAGCACATAATGACGCCAAATTGTCCCTATAAGTGTGAGTGAGAGAGTGAATTGTGTCGTTTGCTCTATGTGACCCTGTGATGGGCTGAAGACCTGTCCAGGGTGTCCCCTGCCTCTCACACAATGAGTGCTGTACATGGGCACAAGTGGCACCAGTGACCCCACAACCCAAAAAGGAAGAAGTGTGTAAAGATGATGGATGGATTGACTCAAAGGGCCTTGCTTTCATGTTGTTGGAATTTTGAACATAAAAAAAATAATAATAATAAAAGAATGAATCTCCAAAAAACAGTCACAACCAGGGCTTGATTTGAGTTGATTGAAAATAATTACGTAAAAACTAATTTTAAACACAACAGACAACATATCACATACAATCATCTGCCCCTTCAAGTGAAAAAAAGTATGCCTCTTTTATTATCATTTATTGTGGGGCAGCAATGGCAGTCGTCCCCTGATCCGAAGGTTGGAGGTTTGAATCCCGGTTCCCCACACCATGTGTCGTTGAGTCCCTGGGAAAGACACTTAACCCCGAGTTGCTCCCGGACCCGGTAGGACTGGATGGCGCCTTGCATGGCAGTCTGCCACTACCGGTGTATGGATGTGTGTATGAATGGGTGGATGGTTGGTATTATCAA
The DNA here is from genome assembly GCA_038048925.1 of Garcialebias charrua. Classification (NCBI taxonomy): domain Eukaryota; kingdom Metazoa; phylum Chordata; class Actinopteri; order Cyprinodontiformes; family Rivulidae; genus Garcialebias; species Garcialebias charrua. The sequence continues at coordinate 24,585 of JBBPBX010013756.1, forward strand.
AAAAGGCGTTCAATACAGGATCAACTGGACTTTATTTGCTGCAGAAAACGTTTCGACTTCTGTCCAGAAGTCTTTTTCAATTCTGAATGAATGGAAGCTGTGAGACCGAGAAGTTTTATACAGGCTGACAAGCCACGCACCAACATATGAAATTGAAAACTGAAATAACACCACAACATACCTGAGATAACATGCCCATTCTATTTAAATTGACAAAACAACACATCACAGCTTAACAGAAGGGGGTTTGTAACACATACATGTAAATTGAAAGATCACACCTTAACAGTAGGGGGTTCCCTTGAGGTCTCTGGTAGAAGACACAAAACTGTATGTAAATTGACAAAAAACACCTCCCAACCAACAACAGAGGCTACTCAGAGAACTTTGTTAGTCTAATTTACAGACAAGACATCCCTGCTCCCATCCGGTGTAAAACGTTTCGGAATCAAATCCAAAACTGAGTTATAAGTCTTAGAAAGTTGAAATCTCAGACCTCCTCCTCTGTTAAGAGAAGGTTTTTCCCTCTTAACATAAACAGCTTCCTTCACCCCCCTCTCAAACCATCTGTGCTCTCGGTCCAAAAAAAAAAAAGTCCATAAAGTCCAGTTGATCCCGGATTGAACGCCTTTTTTGATTTTATCATGTCCTGGACGACTGAGAATCTTCACCAGCATATGGTTGGTATTGTAAAGCGCTTTGGGACCCCTCATAGGGGGCTGGAAAAGCGCTATATAAATAAGCTCCATTTACCATTTACCATTTTATGATTGTCTATTGTTGTCATTTTTATTGTTGTCATTGTTATCCACTGTTCTTGTTGTTACTCTTTGTTAAATAAATCAGGTCTCACTTGCAAATGAGTCCCCGAGGCTCAATGAGATTTACTTGTATAAATATAGGTTGAATAAATGAAAGTGAAGTATTTCCACCTCTCTAAGGCCCTGTTTACACGGACACTGTGTGGGGGAAACGCAACTTTTGGGTATGTTAATTAGGTTGAAAGTTTTGCGTTGACATGGGCAATTCTGTGGATACGACTCTCTCCCCCCACCCCCCGTACTCATGAATTTACTGTAGTTACCATGCTGGGCCATTAGATGGCGCTGTGATTTTTGGAACCTTCACTACTGCGCATGCGTGCCACTGCTGCCTGATGTAAACAGAGCAGACGAGGCAGCCTGTTTTCCTCTCTGGCTAAAAGTTCAGCTACTACAAGTTGTTGTCAACAAGTTAACAACAAGTTAAAGCTGGAATTTGGATAAGAGTCAACAGATTTGACACCAAGTGGGGCCGCTTCATCTAGCAAGCTGCACACCAGTTGCTGACTGGACCGGAACCGCGTCAACATGTCTGACTTTAGTCCGTGAGAATCAGCTGATTTACAGCAGCGCTACAAGGTAAACCATGTTCTTAATAATCTTTCCTTGTGTTTAGTTCGATCACAGAACAACCAACTGAGGTTTTATTTTTATTTTTTTCCTGCGAGGTCGAAGCTGTCGTTCCACGAAGCGGACCGGCGGTTCGGATGTGGGTCCAGTTTCCACCAGGATGAAAACAACAGAGTCCAGTTCATTAAAGTTCGGTTAACGTGTTTTTAAAAGTGTTCAATTTAATTCTCAGTGTTTGTGACATGAGTTTGTGGTGTTGGATAAATAAATAAATTAAAAATCAACCTGGTGTCTTCATTTTCAGCAGCATGTTAGGCATGACGTAACGAGTCCAGATAGCTTCATTTAGCTCAGATAAATGTAAATATCTCCCACGCTAACATAAATACTGTTTATTATTGTTAAACTGTTAATATATAGCACATCTAGTATGTTATAGTGCAGCGTGACACGTGAAATGTCCGACTGCCTCGTTAACAGCGACAACTGGATCCAGGCAGCTGGCTCTCTTCCAACACAGATGCAGGTAAGGTGTAGAATAATTAAATATGAGAATCAAAATATATTCCATCAGCTATAGTTCAGAAAGTGGTGCGTGTGTCCACTGTCCAGTCCACCGCCATTGTTAAAATGCCGGCTGTCTGCGCGTGCGTGCTGCGTGCATGTGTTCAAACAAAAGCTCCACGGGAGATGTTTACATTATCAACGGGGGGTCTGCGAAAAAGTTCCACTTTGAGAGCTGGGTTCAAAAACCATCGGAGTCATCGAGGGGGGCCAGCAGCGTCGTGTAGGCGATAAGCAAAGTCGCAAAGAGAAAGTAGCGGTTACACTCAAAATATGCGCCGTGTAAACGGCCCCTTAGTGGCAGAGACTTATTTTAGGGCCAGTTTACACGGCGCGTATTTTGAGTGTAACGTTGGTTACGTACTGTAACCCCAGATTATATTTCATGCAGGCTATCGCCCTTTAAGCCACGCCCTAGTGGGTTTACCCTTGCGCTTCGCGCCAATCACTGAAGACTTCTAGTCCACGCCCACCTGCCGTGGGCCCCGCCTCGGTCTGCTATTTATTCTGTTGCTGACCGAGAATCGGCTCCCAAAAATTTTTCACGCCGATTGAGAAGATTTCTACCTCATGGATACCAGAAGAAGATCCATCAAGAAGTGCCCAGGATGCAAGACCGGCTTCATGCTGCAGGCCGACTTGCATCCTGGCTGCGAGATGTGTCTCGGATTTGAGCATGCGCAGGAGGCGATGGTCCAGTCTCCCGAGTGCCCCTCCTGCCAGCTCCTGCCTCTGGACGAGAGGCAGCGCCGGTTCGACCTCACTGCCCGGACGGCAGCTGAGGCTCGGCCGATGGTGGTCGCTCCGCCCCCTCTGTGGCTCTTGGAGGAGACGGACTACGCGACCACGGGGGTAGCTAGCGAGACCGGTCTCTCCCCCGCTGGGGGTTCAGGTCCGGTCTCACCCTTCATTCCCCAGCTGGAAGGAGCTAGCAGTCGCGTTGCCCCACTTCTATTGAAGTGCGTGGAACCGACAATACCCCCCACCGAGGGAGCAGCCGTGGTCGGCATGGCCGCCACGTCCACACAGATGCCAGCTGGCCAGTCAGCGGACCACGATCCAGTGACCAACCAGCTCTTTGATGTGGAGTCCTGCAGCAGCAGGGCTCCGTCTCCTGAGGGCGCAGGACCAACGGACCCCGACACGGTCGAGCCAGGTCCTCTCTTCAACCTGGCCAACGCGCTGCCGGACATCATCAGGTGGGCAGCGGGTACGTGCGGCATGACGGTCCCTGAATGCACCACTCAGACGTCTGCGACACCACTCCTGGCGGGACGGTTCGCTGCGAAGCCTGTGAGCCAGGCGCAGATGATCTGGCCGTGCGTTCCAGACATCCTTTCTCTGCTGCAGGCTGAAGGACGTGACCCGCTGAAAATGAGGGCGCCTGTTTCCTCATTTGTGCCGGTGACGAAGGTCCAGGGACTGACGGACCAGACCTTCCCCTCGGTTCCACCACTGGAGCAAAGTTTGTCCGCGGTTTTTGGCCTAAAATCCGCCAAACTTGTGGGGAAACCCGCGACACCACCAGCACCTGCAGATCAGTTCTCTACAAAGATGCAGGACCGCATCCACAAGTGTGCTTCGCAGGTTGGTGCCGCGGCAAATAACATCGCTCTCCTCGCTGTCGGAGTCGGGCGGGAGCCGACGCACGAGAACGCAGGAGCGGCTCTGGACGCCATCACCAACCTGTGCGGGGCACTGGCGACCTGCTCTGCAAGGATCACAGCGTGGGCTACGCTGCTCCAACGTCAGGTGTGGCTCAAGCTGTGCCCCACCATCACAGAGGAGATCAAGCGACAGCTTCTGGAGGGGCCGATTTCGACGCAGGGTCTTTTCGGCGATCACTACCAGGCTGTGTTCGACCATCTGCGCTCGTCCACAGACGCGCTCGAGCAGGTGAGGAAGCACGCTGCTCCGCCGCGGGCAGACCCTCGAGCTTCACACGGTCCGGTGCGCCCTACGGAGCAGAGTAAGGCGTACCGCAGCGAGAAGAGGCTTTCATCCCCATCAAAGACATTCGCTGTGCCGCACACACCAGCCCCGTCCAAAGGACAACCGGCTCCCTACTTCCAGCGGGGAGCCTGGAGCTCCAGAGGCAGGGGTCGCCAGCAGTCCTCATGGTCCAGCCAGCACCAAGGTGCAAAGCGGGACATGAAAAAATGACGGTGTACAGGGGATGTGTTCTGCAATGTTTTGGTTTCTGAAAATAAAGAATCTGTCTTTGAAAACAGTGTTTTTTATTCAGACACGCTGGTTTCCTCCTTTCAGAGGTCCGTGAACGCATCTCCAGGTTCGTGCGATACAAACAATGCACATTCTTCCACACAAAGCCGAGCTTCAAGTGGTTTCGATGGTCCCCCTGTACCCACTCCAGCCCCGCCTCCCCGTACGAAGACGGGGGCATGTGTACGTGACTGTTTGCAGGCACAAGGCGATGCATTGCACAGTCATGTCAGACAAACTTCTGCTTTTGTTAACTCAGTTAACTGTCATGAGCCTGGTCTGGACAATTTAGCTCCAGCCAGGACATTTCTGCCTTTTTCTTCAACGACTCAAGCCACAGGTAATACCACTGATCCGTCTCAGAAAAGACGTTTCTCATGCTCACATGAGTCAAACGTGTGTCAGTGCTGCACCCGTGAGGCGACATGCAGTAAACGTCCCTTTTCAAACCGGCCTCCCTTGGGCCAATGCGGACTCTGTCCACTTGGCGGCGGTAGAGGCCAAATTATGTCTCCTCAGGCAGCAGAACAAGATGGCTGCCCCCTTGACAGATCACAGAGCGGTTTGGCTGCAAACTTGCTCTCTGAACAAATGGTTACGGCGTCTGGTTCGCGACGGTTACACTCTGCAGTTTGCAATGACGCCACCCAGATTCAACGGAGTTTTAGAGACGAAGCTCTCGTCTCCTGCACAGGGGGCGGCGCTAAGATTGGAACTACAGGAACTTTTGGCGAAACACGTCATTTCCGGGGTCCCTCCCGACGACGAAATGAACGGGTTTTATTCAAAATATTTTCTCGTTCCAAAGAAATCTGGAGGTCTCAGACCGATTTTGGATCTGTCTTTTTTCAACGACTACATTATGAAACGTCCCTTTCATATGTTAACGTTGAAGCGCGTCCTCGAGAACGTGACGTCAGGGGACTGGTTCGTAGCAATCGATCTCAGAGACGCTTACTTCCATATACCGATCGTCCCGAAACACAGGAAGTTCCTCAGGTTTGCCTTTCAGGGAACCTGTTACGAGTTCAATCGCCTACCTTTCGGGTACGCGCTTGCGCCGCGGACTTTTACAAAGGTAATCGAAGCAGCGTTACAACCGCTGCGTTCGAGGGGCTTCCGAATCATGTATTACATCGACGATCTGTTGCTTCTGTCTCGATCCAAGATGGAGGCAGCTACACAGACGGAGATTTTGGTGAGTCATCTGACCAGTTTAGGCTTCGCCATAAATTGGGAGAAAAGTTCTGTTTCACCAGCTCAACAGATACTTTTTCTGGGAGTCAACTTATGCTCGATAACAATGAAAGCGGTTCTGTCGAACCAGAGAATAGATTCGCTGACGTCACTCCTCCACCGCGTCAAGCCGCGCAACACGGTGTCGGCGATCACAATTATGCGGCTGTTAGGGATGATGGCCGCAGGCCACACGGTGGTGAAACTCGGTTTATTGAACATGCGGAAGTTGCAGAGGTGGTTTATTCGTCAGAGAATAGACCCTGCACGCCACAAAAGGCGCCAGCTCACGGTTCCCCAGTCTGTGAGGACAGACCTGGAGTTCTGGGGAAACCCCAGGACCCTGTCAGAGGGGGTTTCCCTGGGCAAAGTGACGTCACGACGGGCGGTTTTCACCGATGCCTCTCTTTCCGGTTGGGGGGGGACATGTCAGTCTCAGACTGTGGGCGGAACGTGGCCGCCCAGCACGTCTCTCCACATAAACGTGTTGGAATTGTTAACGGTTCACAAAGTTCTGAAACACTTTGTGCACATGCTCCATCATCAGGATGTCCTCGTACACACGGACAACATAACAGCCGCAGCTTACATCAACCACGAGGGCGGGGTTCGATCAACCCAGCTGTTGAAAACAGCCAGGGAGCTGCTTTGCTGGGCAAACGTTCACCTCAGATCGCTGAGGGCTGTTTACATCCCAGGGGTGCTAAACAGAGGTGCCGATATCATGTCAAGAGGGGGGCCTCTGGACAGAGATTGGACATTGCACCCGGACCTGGTGTCTCAAATCTGGTCCAGGTTCGGGAGGGCCGAGGTGGACTTGTTCGCAACGCGCGAGAATTCACAGTGCCCCCTGTTCTTCTCCCTGAGTCCCCTCGACACCCCACCATTGGGGGTGGACGCGTTTGCTCACAAACCATGGCCGAAGGTATTGAGTTATGCTTTCCCGCCTGTTCCTCTGCTATCCACACTACTGGAAAGAGTACGAGAGGAGGGAGTGCCAGTCATTCTGATCGCTCCAGAGCGCGTGAACGCTCCATGGTTCCCGGTCCTGCAGCAGCTGTCAGGCCACTCCTGGAAACTCCCTTGGAGAGACGACGCTCTCCTACAGGCAGGGGGTGCAATAACGAGCCCCCCAGTAATAGGTCAGCATCTGTGGGCTTGGACGCTGAACGACAACGTTTAGAAAACCTCGGTTTCTCTAAAGATGTCATTGGTACCATTCAGGGCTCGCGTGCACAGTCTACAATAGCTGTTTACGCTTCAAAATGGGCAGCTTTTCAGCGTTGGTGTACGGAGAGACATCTGGACCCATGTTCATGTCACCTGGGTCCAATTTTATCTTTCCTACAACTATTGCTAGACAGAAATCTGGCTTTCAGCACCATTAAAACATATGCTGCAGCAATTTCATCATGTCATGAGGGGTTTCATGATAGGACCGTGTTTAATCATCCCATAATGAAACGTTTCTTGAGAGGTGTTCGCCGTCTTAGGCCAGTTTCACGGTCCTTGGCTCCTCAATGGGACTTGGTTACTGTCTTGAACGCACTAACTAAGAATCCTTTTGAGCCTCTAAATGAGGTCCCACTAAAGTTCTTATCATTTAAAACGGCTCTGTTGTTGGCTCTTACGTCAACTAAAAGAGTAAGTGACCTTTCTGGTCTGTCTGTTTCTCCTTCCTTCTTAAAAATACAAGGAGACGGGAGTTCTGCTGAACTTAGGCCTAACCCAACATTCACGCCTAAGGTCATAACGTCTTCATTCAAGTCCAGGATCATCACACTGGACGGGTTTTGCCTTCCTCCTCATTCTAAACCAGAGGAGGAGCAGCTCCACTTGCTTTGCCCGGTCCGAGCTCTCAGATGTTACGTAGAACGCACTGATGCAATACGTAAATCTGATAGGCTCTTTGTGCATTTCAGAGAAGGCTCTCAGGGTCAACCTTTGACCCCTCAGCGCTTGTCGCATTGGTTGTGTGAGGCCATCTCCCAGGCTTACAGTTCGGCTGGTCTACAGCCTCCCGAGGGCATTAAAGCTCATTCCACTCGAGGAATGGCGGCTTCCACTGCCTTGGTCAATGGTTTGTCGGTACAGGATATCTGCTCCGCAGCTTCCTGGTCGTCAGTAACTCCATTCATTCGTTTTTATCTGCGAGATGTCTCCAGCTCCTCTTTGACACATTCTGTCCTCAGGGTTGCAACGGAGTAAAAAACTTTCATTATCAATAAAACTATTGATTAAATGACACAGTCGTTTCTGTCTTTATTGATGGGCGATACCGTACAGAACACCTGCTAGTACCCTCAGTGAGGGTGGCGGTTGCCAGGTTGTTGGTTCCAGTCAGACCCAGTGAGGCATGGACCATATCCTGCTTCGCCTTTAACCCACTAGGGCGTGGCTTAAAGGGCGATAGCCTGCATGAAATATAACGTTGGTTACGTACTGTAACCCCAGATTATATGAATGCAGGCAGAGCCCTTTAAGCCCCGGGCCTCCCTGGCTCTTGGTGAAAAATTGTTTTACCTTATTGGGAGCCGATTCTCGGTCAGCAACAGAATAAATAGCAGACCGAGGCGGGGCCCACGGCAGGTGGGCGTGGACTAGAAGTCTTCAGTGATTGGCGCGAAGCGCAAGGGTAAACCCACTAGGGCGTGGCTTAAAGGGCTCTGCCTGCATTCATATAATCTGGGGTTACAGTACGTAACCAACGTTACACTCAAAATACGCGCCGTGTAAACTGGCCCTAAAATAAGTCTCTGCCACTAAAGGGCCGTTTACACGGCACATATTTTGAGTGAAACCACTCTTTTCTCTCTGCGGTTCTGCCGATCGTTTACACGACACCACTGGCCCCCCTCTTTGAATCCGAAGGTTTTTGAACTCACCTCTCACAGTGGAGGTTTTTTGCTGTTCCCCTGTTGATAACATGAACATCTCCCGCTAAGCTTTTGTTTGACCTACATGCACGCAGCACACACACGCGGACAGCTGGCATTTCTGTCAACAGTATTGGCGGCAGAGACACACACACCGCATTCTGAACTACGACTGATTGAATATATTTTGAGTCTCATATTTAATTAATCTACACCTGAATTACCTGCATCTGTGTTGGAAGAGACACAGCTGGATCCAGTTCAAATATCACTGTTTATTAAACGAGGCAGGCGGACATTTCGCGTGTCACGCTGCACAATAACATATGTGCTAAATAATTAACAGTTTAACAATAGTAAACAATATTTATGTTAGCGTGGGAGATGTATAAAGTTATCTGAGCTAAACGAAGCTATCTGGACTCGTTACATCATTTAAACGATGCTTAAAATGTTGCGTGTTATTAAAGTTGAAAATGAAGATGCCAGGTTTATTTTTTATTTATTTATTTATTCAACACCACAAACTGTATGTCACACAAACACTGATAATTAAACTGAAAACTTTTAAAGTCAAAGTCAACTTTATTGTCAGAACTGCAATATGTACAGGACATACACAGGATTGAAATTGCATTTCTCTCTCAGTCCCTCGGTGCAACAGTAACCATTTAAACACTAAACAATTAATAAACAAGCATAAAATGAAATAATAAAAGTTTAGTACTGTCCTGAGTTTTTTGCATAGTAGTTTTTCATAGTAGTAAAAAAGTATAAAAAGTTTCACCAACACCAAAACACCAACATTTAATAAACATAATCATAAAATGAAATAGAGTGTAATACTGTCCTGAGTTTTTTCATAGTAGTTTTCCATAGTAGTATAAAAGTATAAAAAGTTTCACCAACAGCAAAAATGAAATAGAGTGTAATACTGTCCCGAAGTATAAAGTATAAAAAGTATATCTATAAAATAAATGAAGGTTCTGGCATTTGACATTTGTAAAGAGTGACAAAGCAGCATATGGGGTTAATGTACACAGTATATGTATGAGGTAGTTGATATTGGTATAGAAACAAAGTGGCATTATGCAATAAGGCTAGTAAAAAGAATATATACTGTATATCAGCAGTAGTGTAGATATAAAAAGTCTAGATGTAAACAGTAGTAATAAATGTAAACAGTAGTAATAAATGTAAACAGTAGTAATAAATGTCAACAGTAAATGTAAACAGTAGTATGACTATAGGCAGTAATGTAATACAAACATTAGTGCAAATATGAGAAGTAGTGCAAACTGAATGAGCACATGACCGTGAGTTGAGTGAATGACCCGTATTGATGACACAGAGTCCAGTGTTAAAAAACTTTGTGTTGTGAGGTAATGTGTGAAAGTTTTTTGTGATTAACAACCCATTAAAATAAACAGAAATGCAGAAAATCACATCTACTTTATTCAAATTTTTCTGGGGGAGGACCCCCAGACCCCAACCCTTCACTGAACCACCCGTTATTTGCATTGTAATATTGATCAGTTTCAAATTAAACCCTGGTCACAACATTATTACAAAAGGCTGATAGTACTGAATTAATTGTTTACACATAGACTATTTTTATTTTTATTTTATTTAAACCTAATATACAAAATGTCTTACAATGAAAAGAAAAATTCTAAAATGTTATTATAGCAAGTATTTTGGAAACCCTGGTCACTAATCAAATCTAATTTAATCACTATCACTATCAAAGACTTCATACATATACTGTGTACATTCACTTCATACGCTGCTTTGTCACTTTACTACAAATGTCAATGTCAGAACCTTAATTTTATTTTATAGATATACTTTTTACATTTGTATACTACTATGCTATAATTCAGGACAGTATAGCACTTATACATTTTATTATTTCATTGTATGTTAATGTTTTTTAAATGTTTTAATATTTAAATGGTTATTGTTGCACCAGGTGTCTGAGAGTGATGTAATTTCCATCCTGTGTATGTCCTGTACATATTGCAGTTTTTTACAATAAAGTTGTCTTTGACTAATTTATCATCACATGCTGTATTGTATAATGTTTTATTACATTGTAAGTTGTGATCAGACTGTGCTTGTGTTTGTGCTTTAGGCAGGGAACCTTTGTTTTCTGCACGTTAAAGTAAATTTGATTCAGGTAAACCAACAACATTCAAAGCTTTACTGCAACAAGAACTGCTGCCTTCCTCAGAAATACCATTTGGAACAAAACCTGCTGCAAAGACTAACATATTCTACAGAAGCTTTTAGAGCAAAATGTTTATTTATTTTTTTTATCTCTGCAATAATTTCTCCTAACGGCCCGATGTTTCCTCTGCCAGCTGTGATGCTCGGAGAAACAAACAAACCTGGATCTCAGTGAATGAAACGAGGACTCTGAAGACTGTTAATCAAAACAATCGAGGCAAATTGTTTTTCAAAATTACAACTTTTGTCTTGAAATGTTTTAGTTTTTGTTTCTGTTCATGTTTTATAGGTTTGTGTGTTTCTCTCAAGTGTTTTAAACTTTCTTTGACTTTTTGTATTCTCTTTTCTCACTTAAATTAATGAGAAGACGGATGTTTTATTTCCTTCTCAAATAGCTTTGCCCTGAATATTTTTATCCTGAAATCTATTGCTCAGAAAGAAACTGAACTAATTTTCTAATTTGCTTCTTTGTCTCTGCAGCTGTTCTAAAACAAACCTAAAGCTCAACTGTGAATCTGCCCAAATTACTCATCTGTCTTCCATGTTTTCTCATTTCTAAGCTCAGCTGTTTGCCAGCTGTATTTTTAATTTTACCCTCGAGGCACTTTTTTACAGGTCAAAATGTAAATGTTTCTAAAATAGTGTTTATTTTTTTTTTTAATTTTTATTTGAAGTTCTAGATTATATGAATGAAAATGCAATGGATGTTAAAAGACTACACTTAAAAAAACAACAACAAAAAAATCCAGGTTTTATGAAAGGCTTTTCAGATTCACTCAATTGATCGTATTAAAAAAAACACATAATGAATAACTTTTTTTCTAATCTGAAAATAATTGTTTTAGTAGTAGTTTTAGTAGTTGCTTATCATGATTTAACTTCTCCTGTTTTTAATGAAGTAGAATTATGTTTTTATTTAAATTTTCAAAAAATCTGTTTTTTTTTTTCAATTCAACCTTTATGTACCTGTATACAGGTTAGTCTTATAGAGCCTCAAGGACACACCAGAGCCATATATATATATAGAGTTCTGACACACTTTGATCTCGCCGACAGGCGGTCACGTGGTTCATGTAGCTCTCATTCGTTCCAAACAACGGCTATGGAAACCTTGTGGAGCTGCGCCCTCTGGTGGCGACGGAACGCTACTGCAGGCAGAGTCAGACTGTAACCAGAGCCATGGAACAAATCGCCCCCTCCATGACCCACGTGACTTCCGCATTCCATTCTTACAATGGAACTCTATGGAAGTGTTACTCAGTTGAAATTTAAAAAATATATAGTAATATTTGACCAAAGACACTTCAATTCATGTGTTTTAGAATGAATCTACGGTGCCACCGTATGAATCAATGAATGACAGTTCAGAATAAAAGCACAGTTTACACTTTTTGTTTTGTTTTGAATTGAAACAGTTATTCTGTTTTTTTTTCACAACTGCTATTTAAACTGCCATCAAAATAATATTAATACCAATATAAAAACAAAATACTAATAGCAAATACATAACCATATTTGTTTATTATGAGAACAAAAGGGTTTTTATTTGTTTTGGGCCATTCACTGTTAAATCTGGTTTTACATAAAACTGATCTTATTTGTTTTAACTTGTCAGTCAGTCAGTCAGTCAGTCAGTCAGTCAGTCAGTCAGTCAGTCAGTCAGTCAGTCAGTCACAGTCAGTCAGAAAGGAAGGAAGGAAGGAAGGAAGGAAGCAAGGAAGGAAGGAAGCAAGGAAATAATGAAGGAAGGAAGGAAGGAAGGAATGATAGAAGGAAGGATGCAAGGAAGGAAGGAAGGAAGGAAGCAATGAAGGAAGCAAGGAAGGAAGCAATGATAGAAGGAAGGATGCAAGGAAGGAAGGAAGGAAGGAAGCAATGAAGGAAGCAAGGAAGAAAGGAAGGAAGCAAGCAAGGAAGGAAGCAAGGTAGCAAGGAAAGAAGGAAGGAAGGAAGAAAGCAAGGGAGGAAGCAAGGAAGCAAGGAAGCAAGGAAGGATTAATTCAATCTTTTTAGGCATTCAAATCAGCATCTATCACAATAAAAAAAACGGTATATTTAAATTTTTCTGACTCTTGAGTGATTTCTATTGTCTGATCTTCCTGTTAGGAAAATCAAGACCAACTACTTTATTGTGTCCTTGGCGTTTGCTGACTTGATGGTGTCTGTGTTGGTGATGCCGTTCGGTGCCATCGAGTTGGTCGACCAGAACTGGATCTACGGTGAGACGTTCTGTCTGGTTCGGACGTCGCTGGACGTTCTCCTGACCACCGCTTCAATACTGCACCTGTGCTGCATCGCTTTGGATAGGTGAGAATGCGTGCCCACTACATTTGACCCTTCCATTAAATATAACTATTTTGCCAATACAGTACTTAATCTTTTTTGATGGGTTGAAATCTATCTAGTTTTTATTGCTCAACATTGGTCAGGTTGCAGTAGAAATGGTCAGATCTCCTTGCTACATGCTTTAGATTTTTTGTAGAACACTGATGTGTTCCAAAGTGTATTAATCTCTTTAGCGTGTCTTGGTTCTGCCTAATTTTTTTCCCTCGAGTGGGACATATCTGAAGCATCTCTCTGGAAGGTTTCTAGAAGGAATCCTGACTTCATGCCCAAACTACCTTATCTGACATCTACGCAAAATAAAGTCATCTTTGGCCAAAACACGAGTGAGTTACTTGAATATAGAAGTGAGAAAAGAGGAAATGTAACTAAATTATCTTATTTAGGCATCAGGCCTCGTTCTGATTTCTTTGCTTTAAACACCAGAGAGGATGCAATCACACAGATGATGAAAAAATACTGAATTAATTAGTTTTAATGCTTTTTCTATGGTGACAAAATTTATTGCTACAACTACAAAAAAAAAAAGCATAGCTTCAAGAGACAATTCATACTTTCCTATAATAAAAGTTATGGTGTAAGTGTTTATGAGGCATTCACACTAGTGTGATCCATTTTTCAGTGCAATTCTTGTCCTCCAGTTTTCAAGCTATTTCAACAAATCACAAATAAATAAATAAATAAATAAATAAATAAATAAGTAAATAAATACATACATACATACATACATACATACATACATACATACATACATACATACATACATACATACATTCAACTGTTTTAGGACAATCCTGATATTAGTTTTTGTATTGGTGTAACTTTAGCTTTTGGAAATATTTAGCTTTTTCTGCACCTTTTTTATCATAGAAAATGAATTGAATCGATTTACATCCATCACAAGTTTAGATGCGTTTACAACATTTTACTGCTCCTTTCACCTTTTGTTCTGCTTCAGCTTCTTTCAGCATCCTTGTGTAGATGTAAACTTTTTTCAGCTACTTTCAGCAAATTGCAGCTGGGGTTTTTCAGCTGTTGTGTGATCCTTTCATATTCTTTCTGGTATAACTACAACATTTTTGTGCTTCTAACTTATTTCTAATAATTTCAGCTTGTAAACTTTTTTCTACTTTCAGCAAATTGCAGCTGGGGTTTTTCAGCTGTTGTGTGATCCTTTCATATTGTTTCTGGTATAACTACAACATTTTTGTGCTTCTTCTAACTTATTTCTAATAATTTCAGCTTGCTACACCTCTTTCAGCTCATTTCTGCTAGTTTCAGCTTTTTATGCCTTTCCAGCTACTAATTAACTGTTGTATGCTAATTTGGGCTTTTTAAGCTAATTCCACATGTTTTTGAACTTGTTTCAATTTTGTTCAGCCTAATTCAGCAAAAAAGTGTGCTCTCTCCTCCTCATTCTTGTAATTGAGGCTTCTTTCTGCCTTTTTATCTACTTTCAGCTTTTTTCTTTTCTAATTTCAGCTTTTCAGACAATTTCTATTTTTTTAGCTTCTTCCTTCAGCCCAATTGGGAAAAAGTGTATTATTTCTGCTTTATTCTTTATTCTGCTGATTTACGCTTGTTCTATCATTTCAGCTACCTTTTTAGCATTCATAGCCAATTACACTGTTTTCAGACAAATTCAGGTTCCCTTTCAGTCGGTCTCTCGGTGCAACATACTTGCATATTTCTCTTTTTTGCTCTTCACCTCGCTTAAACACCTGAACTTCGTGGGACTTCTCTGTTGTTGCATCGCTTGACTGAGGTGAGCTTGCTCCCTACACTGAGCGTACAGAGACATTTTCCTGCGTATTGCTGGGCTGGCGAAAGCTAGTCCAGCTTTTTTCTACTCACCTTCGAAGTTTTCTTCTTTCCGCAGCTTCGACGGCGCTAACGGCGTCACAACCTCCTGCTATCATTAGCAGGCTAACCAGCGTAAGCAAGACGACGGAGAAGACGGCTTCAAACAAAAGAAAACTAGGAACAACTTCGACGCTTCTCGCCGGACATGGCTCCCGAGAAGGGAAAACGGAGGACAAGGAGGAGGAAATCCAAGATGACGAGTCCTCGCTCACGCCCATGGCCCAGCGGCTGCGGCTACTCCCTCTCGGCGACGGACACCCACGAGGCCTGTCCTGTCTGCCTAGGGATTCTGCACGCAAGGAAAGCGCTGGAATTCCCTGACTCCTGATTTCACTTCCGTCGAATGTCGGCAGTAGTGAGGAAACAACGGGCTGACGCGTTGGCCAAATCCATGGCTAGAAACGCGGCGCTGAAGGTCGCACTAAAGTGTTCGCTCCAGAACCGGAGCCCGACAACGTGGACCTGGAATGCAGCGGCCGAGTCTGAGAGGACAACATGTCGGAATCCTCAGTTGCCACCGAGGACCTGACGCCTGAAGTGTCCTACCAAGACGCCGAATATGGTCACAAGGGAGAAACTGCTGAATCCTCCCAGAACCTGGCGCAAATCTTACTGGAACCGGATTTGTCGGTTACTGGAACCGGATTTGTCGGTCCCTGCTCTGTTCGACCTGTGCCATAGGGCGGCGGATGCCCTGCAGGTCACGTGGCCAGACCCCACGCCCCAACAGGCTACGAGGCTAGCGGGAAGCTACTTCTACGCAAAACAGCCGACAACATTGCAGAAAATGCCCATTTGTCCAGACTTCCTCATGGAGCTCAAACGCTCTTGGACAGAACCTGGAGCTTCCATCATGGTGCCATTATCCCGACTCTTTGACGTCGTGGGAATGGAGACAGCAGGCCTCGCCAACGCACCCCCGATAGAGGAGACTCTGGTGGCTCACCTGGCCCCCACAGCCACGGGGATGAAACCCACACTACCTAGCAGGGCCTGCCGTGCTTCGGAGAAACAACTCTAAGTGCTACAAGGCTCAGGGCCTTGCGGCTCGCGCAATGAATACATCGACCATGGTGCAGGCATACCTAGTGGAAAAACTCCAATATATCCAGGTAACAAAAGACGAGCAGGCCACAACGGAAGCCATGGAAGAGGCCTGCCGTGCCTCGGACCTCGTGCTTCGCATGATATGGACAATAGCCATTTCCCAAGGCAAGGCAATGGCGGAAATATTTGTCGTCCAGCGCCATCTTTGGCTAACTCTGTTGGACCTCCCAGATAACCAGAGGTCCACTTTTCTCCATCACCCGATCAAGTCGACGGGACTCTTTGGGGGAGCCCTGGAACGTGTCCAGGCCAGGCTGGAACAAAGAGGCAAACAGGCGGAAGCTCTCCGCGAGGGGTTGCCGAGGAAAAGCTTTGCACTCCCAAAGGAAGACACGTGTGGCCTACCACGGAAGAAACCCGCTGGTGGCGGTGAAACCTTCCAGTACTGGCCAAGAACATCTTCAGTGACCCAATGTGGAAAACAGACTCGAACCTGATGAAGCAGGATGAACTGATAATTTTACAGGTTTGCCTGTCCACGGGGTACGGGAACCTAACCTCTTGAACCCAGTCTCCCCTAGTAAAAAACTACGAGGAGCGAGTGGCATGTGTGCACGTACCAAACATGACTCGAATATTGCATGTGTAAACAAAACAAACACTGTTTCAGACATGTACAAAAATAAAAGTACCAAAGCACAGATTGCCCTGGTTCTTGACTCGAGTCCCATTTTTATAAATAAACCATGTGGTCAAACTATGAACCACAG
The DNA here is from genome assembly GCA_038048925.1 of Garcialebias charrua. Lineage (NCBI taxonomy): Eukaryota > Metazoa > Chordata > Actinopteri > Cyprinodontiformes > Rivulidae > Garcialebias > Garcialebias charrua. The sequence goes on from JBBPBX010013756.1 coordinate 41,127, forward strand.
CAAGATACACAAGCTCTGCCAAAGACGGTCAGATCTCGCGATATCTTCTGTCGGGCCGACCAGCCTGCTCAAAAGAGTGCATGAAGGGTCAAAGGTCACCCCTCTGGCGCTAAAACACGACGAGCAGCAATTCAACATGCCCTACAGGCTCAGTGCGCATGTGCAGGCCTGGAAGGTGTGTCTACCAAATGAATGGGTCATGACAACGATACGTCACGGGCTCAAGTTGCAGTTCTCAAAGAGACCGCCTCGCTTCACAGGGGTGCTGCAATCTAAAATTAACCCTAAACGTGCACACGTGCTGAGGGAGGAAGTCTCAACAATGCTGCAAAAGGGAGTGATTAGCTTGGTCTCAGGATGCAAGCTACGCTCTGGCCACTACAGTAAATACTTCCTGGTGCCCAAAAAGGATCATTCCCTGAGACCGATTCTGGATCTCAGGACTCTCAACAAGAGGATTAAAACATTTAAGTTCAAGATGCTTACACTGCGGCAAGTCCTCCAGTCTGTGAGACCTGGAGACTACGCGTGTACAGTGGATTTAAAAGATGCCTATTTTCATATAGGCGTATGGAGGAAACACAGGAAGTTCCTCCGCTTTGCCTTCGAGGGAAACGCTTATGAATTCAAAGCTTTACCCTTTGGTTTAAAGACTGCTCCGCGTACATTTACTAAATGTCTGGATGCAGCCCTGACCCCTCTTAGGAATCAAGGACTCAGGGTCATGAATTACCTAGA
>JBBPBX010013756.1:41873-51899 GCA_038048925.1 Garcialebias charrua
TTCCATCACGGGTTACCGTATTTTTGGGAGTACAGATCGACACCGTCCAGTACAGAGCATGGCTCTCGAAGGAACGAGTTTCCTCCATTTGCCGTTGCCTGGAAAGATTTAAACTGGACCAACGGGTCCCTGTGAAAACCTGCCAACACCTCTTAGGCCTCTTGGCGGCAGCCATTCCCTGTGTGCCACACGCATTACTGAAAATGCGGCCCATGCAGCTATGGCTAAACCAACGAATACAGCCTGACCTGCCTAATCAGGCAGAGAAGGTTAGGATAGATCCAGAGTGCCTGGAGGCCCTGGAACCCTGGAGAGATTTGTCCATTTTCACGGAAGGGGTCTCATTGGGAAGGGTGTCATCTTCGTGTGGTCATCACGACGGACGCCTCAAAAACAGGATGGGGGAGTGATATGTAGAAATCAGAATGCCCGCGGCCTTTGGAATGAACAGGAAGCAAGATTACATATCAATTTCATGGAGCTGTTGGCTGTATTTCTGTCATTGAAATACTTCTTCAACAAAGGTCTGATTGTTGGACAACACCATCCATCCATCCATCCATCCATTTTCTTCCGCTTATCCGGGGTCGGGTCGCGGGGGTAGCAGCCTAAGTAGGGAGGCCCAGACTTCCCTCTCCCCAGCCACTTGGAGCAGCTCCTCTGGGGGAATCCCAAGGCGTTCCCAGGCCAGCCGAGAAACATAGTCCCTCCAGCGTGTCCTGGGTCTTCCTCTGGGTCTCCTCCCGGTGGGACATGCCCGGAACACCTCACCAGGGAGGCGTCCAGGAGGCATCCTAACCAGATGCCCGAGCCACCTCAACTGGCTCCTCTCGATGTGGAGAAGCAGCGGCTCTACTCCGAGTCCCTCCCGGATGACTGAGCTTCTCACCCTATCTCTAAGGGAGAGTCCAGACACCCTGCGGAGAAAACTCATTTCAGCCGCTTGTATCCGAGATCTCGTTCTTTCAGTCATAACCCATAGCTCATGACCATAGATGAGGGTAAGAACGTAGATCGATCGGTAAATTGAGTGTTGCTAGACAACACATCCTGGTGAAATCAGATAACAGGACCACAGTGTCCTTCATCAACAGAGAGGGAGGGACAAGGTCCTGGGCCCTCTAAGGACTGGCGCAGAGGATGCTCACATGGTGTGCTCCAAGAATCTTGTCACTTAGGGCGACTCATGTCCCTGGTGAACTAAATTATGGAGCGGACGCCCTCTCAAGAGGACCTCTTTATTTTTCATTCAACCTTTATTTAGTCAGGTAAATTTTATTGAGCCTCGAGGGCTCATTTACGAAAGCAACCTGCTACAAACCAAAGAATGATGAACATCAATGATACAAATATTTTAAACAATAAACAAAAGAAAAAGAAAAAGTAACAAAAAGTAGCAAAAACATTATAAGGTAGATGTACAAAAAATCAAAGACAAGAACATATCTGTATTGGTTTTTGCCAGGATTCCAACAGATTCTGAAAAATAGAGCCTGAACCCACGGATTGTGGAACAGGTTTGGTCATGATTTGGGAAAGCCTCTGTGGCCATGTTCACCTGCAGGGCTAGCTCACACTGTGACCTTTATTTCTCCTTGAGGGAAGCAGACGCTCCATTGGGTATGGATGCTCTGGCACATGATTGGCCTGCAGGGGTGCTCTACTATGCCTTTCCACCTGTCCCTCTGATCGGGGCGACATTGGAACGGGTACGTCAGGGAGCTCTCTCCTTGATTCTCATAGCCCCCAGGTGGCCACAGAAAACGTGGTTCCCGGAGCTGATTTCAATGCTATCTGGGATACCATGGCAATTGCCTTCTCACAGGGACCTACTGACTCAGGCGCGTGGACAGCTTCTACACCCACGTCCAGAGTTATGGCAACTTTCAGCCTGGCCTTTGAAGGGATCTGGCTGAGAGCCTAATGCCTGGTACCCATTGCACAACTCGAAACGCGCCTGCCGCCCCCTTTTGGCCGCTGGTCACGGTCCCACTGGCCACTGAAGACCGTCTGATGACGTACACTAGGGGGTAGCAGAGGGAGGGGTCTCTAGCTTGTTTTCCGGGTTCAGTTGTTGTGTTAACTGCACTTCCGACGGTCTTTGATGAGATAAAACGTTTTTTTTTATGTTTGGGGTGATCTACACTGGAGAGAACAGCAGCCTGTCAGCAGCAACTGTAAAAATGCCACGTTTATTACCGGAGTTTGGTTCCAATTCATGGAGGGTCGATCCGGTAAGTTTAAAAAGTCCAAAAAAAGTCCCGTTGTGGTTGTGTAATCAGATAGCGAGGCTCTCCCGACTGTTTGCCGGATGCGTCGAGCCGCCAGAGATCAACATTTGGGACGTCGGCGGCTCGACGGCTAGGTTGATTTGGACGCGCGCGTGCCCGCGAAGGGAACTTGGGCTGCCGCCGCGCCGCTTTGATCACTCGAATCGCGCCGCTTCCCTGGTCGCCGTGACTCCATGCGTCTCCTCATAGACTTTGAATGTAAACCGGCCGCTTCAGCCGCCCGAAATCGGGGCAGTGGGTACCAGGCATAAGGCTTTGGTTGCTTTGTCCCAAAACAAACAACAACAACATTAAGAACAAAGTTAACAAGGATCTGAGAGGTTACTCTGTGCTTGGCTTGGGTTTTCTACCTCCACATCTGTCACCCAATTTCTTGTGACGTGGTGGGTCCATTTTTCCTCCTGTTTCTCAGGATGTTCCAATGGGAAAAGGAGATGATAAGTATTCACACTGATGGAGCACGCTTAAGCTGTCTCTAGTTGGTGTATATATGTATATGCCCAGTGGAAACATCACGTTGGTGTTTTTTACATTTGGCATTTTTTCCTCTTAGCATGTGCTTTCTGCATTCCCTGCAGAAGGTAGCTGGGAGATGCCTGTCTTTTAGGACGGATGTTCTCACATGCACTTTGCTGAGCATTTCAAGGGCGTGAATGGATTACGTTCCCATAGCAAGTATGTTGCACCGAGAGACCGACTGAAAGGGAACTGAAAGTTATGCACCATAACTCATGTTCCCTGAAGGAAGGGAACGAGGTGCAACATATCTGGCCCTTTTCAATGCTGAAAGCTCGGTGAAGTGCAATTTTGGAGAAAGATGGAGGGGCGCAAGCCGCTTAAGTACCCAGAGGGCGGGGCCTCTGGCGCGGCGGTGACGCCCCTAGCCGTAAAGGCGTGAGTATATTCCTTCAGGTAATCGCGCGGGGGCGCAATTCCCATAGCAAGTATGTTGCACCTCGTTCCCTTCCTTCAGGGAACATGAGTTGTGGTGCATAACTTTCAGTTTTTCTTGGTAATTTCTGTTACTTTCAGCCTAATTAACTTATTTCTTCTAATTTTAGCTTCTCTACTCCTTTCTTTTTTTCCTGCTAGTTTTAGCCATTTCTGGCTCCGATAAACTCCGGTAAAAACTTCAGCTACTGTTTAGCTGGCTTATGCTAATTTGAGCTTTTTCAGCTAATTCCACCTTTCTGAGCTCATTGCAGCTCTTTCTGCTTCTGGTAGTTTAAGCTTCTTTCTGCTTTTTCAGCAACTTTTTAGCTATTTTTTGTGCTAATTTCTGTTTGTTTTGTTTTTTTCTTTACTTGATTCAGCCAATGTGTGTTCTTTCTGCTTTTTTTCTGCTATTTTAGGCTTGTTCTTCTATTTCAGCTACATTGCAGCATGTTTTTTAAGCTAATTTCCACTGTTTTTCCAGCAAGTTCTGCAATAAGCATTCACACTGCATTTTCACAGGAAATTTCTCTAGTCCCACTTGCCTCTGATAAGAGTGTTCATCAGACAACTGTGCAGCTCAAGTTCAAATTTTGTATATTTCAAGTGATGCGAGATGAGTGACTCACGTACCCAATGTGGCAATAATGGCAAAAATTAGCAAATGTCAGAATAATTGCATCACAATTTTCTCCTTAACATTTACATCAAATAAATGTTGAACATTTTAAATTTTCTGATGTGTTTTCTTCAGCTAACCCCCAGTTTTATTAGCATTGATCATCTAGTTTAACATGTACTAAGATTTTGTTTGTAAATTACTTTAGATTGAGCTCATTAGTCAAAGGGCTGCTTTTTGTAATTATATCTGACAATGTTCATTTAACTTTTCTAAAATTTGAAAACATTATATTTGTGAGACCGAATGATTTAAAGCAAGAGAACACATTTCCTCGAAGGAACTCTGTAACCTCTAACACTTGAGGAGAAATTGCAATCAATCAGTTAATCAGCATAGCAGAATTATTCCACTCAGATGTTTCCTTTAATTTATTTAACTATTTTGCAGTTGTGCTCTTAGTTTTTTTCAAAGTTTTAGGACAATCAACCTTGTAAACTGAGGACCTTGGTTTGGATTTGATTCGATTTCCCAATCTCACTGAAATAATTTTGAATAAATCAAGTAAGACAAAGTAAGAAAACAAAACACTGAAACTTTTTTTATCTTACCTGAAGATGTGTGAACAAGCTTGATTTATGAATTGAACACATTTATGTTTACATTGCTCACCTAATATTGATGTTGCAAACCAAATTTGCATAATTTGACTTCAGCAATTCATTCAAATGTTAAACTTTAAAAATATATGGATTTAAGATTCTTCAGATGTGCAGGTTAATCTTATATTCCTGAAACCTAAAGTTTGGTTTTGTTTTAACCTCCTGGCTGCAGGTAGATTAGGATTAATGTAACATATATTTAATTTATTCAACAGGGCTTCATCTCATACAACACAAGAACGACCTGTGATCGTATTTAAACAAAGAAAGGTTGCAAACCTCAGCAGCAATAAAGAAAATTGTCTTTTCATTAAATAGCCTAGCCAGGGGAACTTAGTTCTGTTTTATATGCAGCCGCCTTTATTTTCTTGCACAGCAGCGCTTGTATTATCACTAAGCAATCATCCCAGCACCCGTTGTAAATTGTCTCAGATATCTTACAGCAGACTTGTTTTTCTTTCGATAATTACCTAACTGTTTTGTGTTGTTCTAGCGGCAGCCAACCTTTGGTGTGCAAATATTAAAGCATTTTGCAGTTGGTGATATACGAGGAAAGTGTACTACAGTTCAGCACTTCATAGATCTTATTTTTATTGTTGTTGAGCATTTTATTTTGAAAGGCAATGACTCATTTTCATTTGAGTACTTTGATGTAAAGACCAAATTTGTATGCCTAGAAATGTCAACGACCTTTTGTGACATTAAAAAAACAGCAGTGTACAAAAATCATCAGCGCTAGTGCTTATATTACATTATGTAACTCTTTGTAAAATATCCAAGTTCATGCTCCATAATCCAGGTTAAAAATAAAATAAAGTTAAGTCAGGTCCTCTGAACAGTTTCTTTCTTTTCTTTTTTTTTAAACGATTTGTCCTTCTTCCAAAGAACTTCATCAGTCCGAGGAGACAAACAAACTCAGTTCCATAAGTGGCTTATACTCACATAGTGGGCATGCCAGTTTTATAGTGATAAGGTGTTTTCTGGGGCCCACCCTCTCCCCCGTCGACTCCTCTGAGGCAGTTGTAGCCAAAGTGGTTCAAAACTTGCTGGTTTGAAATGTTTCAGGAAAAAAAAAAAATTGTCCAGAGGACCTGACTTAATTTTGTTGGATATTTTACCTGAATTATTGAGCATGAACTTTGATGTTTTGAACCTCTTCTCTATGGCTGCATCAGAGGAGTCAATGGTGGAGAGGGCGGACTTCAGAAACCATCTTATCACCATGAAACTGGTTGGACCACAATGTGAGTGTGCCACTTATAGGACTGAGTTTGTTGTGGCTCCTCAGACTGATGAAGTCCTTTGGATTAAGGACAAAATGTTTCAACCAAAAAAATAAAAAATAAACTGTCCAGAGGACCTGATTTAACTTTGTTGTGTTTTAGTAGAATTGCATTAGTTTAGTTTAGTTTTTATATGTCTTTGTTTGAGAGACTGAGGGTGAGGATGAGGATGGGCTTGTGTGATTGTATCTGTGTATGAATGACTGCAGTAGTCAGGCCGGGACTTATGCCTCTTATCAACAGGTCCTGTTGGCGCTCGTTCGGGCTCGTTCGTAACTAGTTAACAACTAGTTATGGAGTGTACCCACAGGGTCCTGTTCACGAGAAACCGGTCCTATTTTGGTGCCTGCCTCAACTAGGTACAAAGTACCAGTTCTCATGGGTCCAGTTATGACATCAGCACAGTGTGGTCACTGATTGGTCAGGGGGCGTAGTCCTAGGTCGGAGGGCGGAGATTCAGTCTTCTCCAGTAGGTGGCGGTATGCACCTGAACGTTGTTTGCAATCCGCCAAGAAGAAGAAGAAGAAGAAGTCTTCCAGGAAATGCAAGCTGCCATGCTGCCAAAAATCGAGAACAACAAGTCGGAGGAGCACTTCTCTTCTGGAGTCTATAGTAGATGGTGAGTGTTTTATAACTTTAAACATATTTCCAGTGAGTCATGCAACTCTCTGAGCGTTTTTGGACTGAAAAACCACCGGAGACTTCAGCAACAGCCGAGAGGCTTTTCTGAAAAAAAAAAAAAAGATGGAGGGAGGACTCGGAGCGGCCCCTTTCTCTGAAGAAAAATACATAAACAATTATTTAGCTGTCAATTATAGCATAGGTGTGTCTCAGTCTAACGTTTTCTTACTAAAAACGTGATTTAATAATCTGCTGTAAAGATAGTTTGGCGCTTGGTGCTGTTGCACGCGCGTGCGGGACGACAACAACAAGGAAGAAGGCATGCGCTCGTTTATCTTAAATTTAACAACAAAAAAGCTCCTAAAGAATTGTTTCTTAGCTGTAAATTATAGCAGAGTTGCGTGTCAGTCTATCATTTGCTTAATAAATGCACTTTAATGGTCAAATTCACCGGGGTGGTGCAGCTGTTTTTGGTTTAGTCTAAATGGAAACGGTTATATCTGTCCAAAAATGGTTTATAAATATGGGAAAAATTCGATAAATATGTCACTTTGGCCTATAAGTCCCAGGGCATGTAAATTTTGTTAAAAACAGAGACTTACAGGCAGAAATATACAGTACAGCTGTTATTATTTTCCCCCCTCTATTTGAATTTTGCATGTGTTCAATGATGAATTATTTTAAACTATTCTGGTTTCAAGTTTCAAGTTTTTTGTTTGCCATTAGAGTTATGTTGTGTGTGTGAAAAGTTAAATAACTATTTGCCGTGGGTTAGATTTAAATAACAAGTAGGTCAGTGCTTTTTATTGAGGCAAGAAGCAACTTGATGTATCCAGCATACAAAAATAGTTATAAAACTACATTTACTACCAAACTTTAGGAAGAAAATTACAGTAATTTATCACTTTACTATTAGTTGCTCTGAACTGAAATACAATGGTTCCAGCTCAGTGTTGTAGTAGTATTAAAAACATTGTAATGGCATTAAATTTATATTAATAGCTATTAGAATTAATTCAAGAAATTCTGTATATACACTATCTTAACAAATGAGGCTCACACTGTTACGTCGTCATTACTTGGCATCAATGTTAACTGTACTTTGTTTCTGTTTTTGCACTCTTTTTTTGATGCAGACAGTGTCCATGAAGAAGAAGAAGGCTCTTCAGATTCTGTTTCTGACTCTCCAAGCCTTCCCACTTCAAACCCTTCCCCGACCACTGAATCTCCAAGTACAGCTTCAAGGAATTCTACATCCACTCCGCCGGTCAACACGCAGCAGAAAGGCCCCACCCAACACCCCTTACTAGGTATGAAGCAGCACCAAACGTGTCTAACATCACGTTGATAGTAATTTTGTGTTGTGTTTACTATTTTCTTGTAAAACAACGTACATGTAGTAAAACTACATTATCAATTATTCAATTGTGTTAATGCTAAAATGTATTATTCATTTATTACTTTAACTTTCATTCATCAAGTTTATAATTCATATTATTCAGTGTGTTTTTTTTTGTTGTTTTATGATGGCCTTGTTCTTTTTCTAAATTCACACAAACTCTTGAAAAAGAATACATGTCATTTGTTTATACCCACTTGCTTACCACCATAAAGGTGCAAGATTGCTTTATGAAGAGAATCATATTCCTGATGTTACGATCTTTTTTCAAAATTAGCAGGAACTAAAACTTCAATAACGTATTTAAAAACTGTATCATTCTGTACTTCATTGTCTAACAGCCATTTTCTTGTTTGTTCTATCTAGGTCATAGAAAGCGCAAAGCGACAACTGTAGCTGAAAGCTTTATTACAGCTCAGACTGAACAGGAGGAGAAGAACCGGGCACAGCGAGAGGAACACTTCCGGTTAACCATCGAGGAAGCCCAAAAAGCACGTGAGGCCGCTGCTGCGGAGAGTCAACGTCAAGCTGACGCAGCGAGGGAGCAGGAGCAAGCCATTCTGAGGGAGGAAATGGCTTTAAGAAGAGAGGAAGCAGCACAACGAAGGCAGGAGGCTGACCAGAGGGCTGCTTTCAATCAAGCGCTCCTTGGGGTGCTGGAAACGGTTGCCCGTTCCATGGCAAACCGATAAGTTACGAGAGATGTATATTTCTAAACCTTAAAAAAGTTTTTTCTTGTTTTGTATGCCTTAATTTCTAATAAAAACACAATTGTAAGTTGTGCTTCCATCTTATCTTCAAAAGTGAAGCGCTTACAGCATTTTTGTTGTAAGTCAATAGTGTAGGATAAGCAAAGTAACTTTGTTTTTTTTTAACCTATAACGACACTGGTGAAGATTCTATGTTATCCTTTACATGTCAAATCCAAACCAAAATGGATTAAAAAAAAAAGACTTTCATTTGAAGTGAAGACATTTCGCTAATCATCTGAGGAGCAATGTCAATTTAATGAAAAATGGAGTGTGTGAATAAAGTTATAAAGCTGTGGCGTTCTGTAAGCTTGCAAAATGGAGATTGTTCGGCATGTGTCAATCTCCATAACCCAAGCTCACGGCAAAGCACAGCTTTATAACTTGAATCACACACACACACTATTTTTCATTAAATTGACAAAGGTCCTCAGATGATTAGTGACAGTTACAAATAAGGAGTAGCTTTTCTATTGTTTTGTTTTTTCTGTAATGAGTACTGGAAATTGTAGCCATAATACATTATTTCCATGTTTTGTAAATCAATCTACATAGCAGTACAGTTATAAAGGTGTAGGATTTGTGTAATCTGTTTATAATCATCCTCATTCAGGAGTTTCTCCATCATAGCATCTCAAACACCTGTGGCCTGATGTCCATCCTGTGGATCCAGCAGCTTCTGCAGCATGTTTACCCAAGGTCAAAAAATATCTCCGTGAGTTTGACTGGTAAAATGGAGCACAGCAGGATTTAAATTTAAAACACTATAGCCATGTTTTTCAAATCATGTAGTTTTTTAATGGATAGAGGATCAAATCGAAGTTAAAAAAGCCTAGCTTCCTCTTGCTAAACATCACTTCAATTGTTGAGATAATGTGCGATAGCTTAATTTAATAAGCTGCAAGGTTAAGCATAAACACTAAAAGGTTTTTCCAGAGTCCAATGTAATGTAGTTTATTAATAAGTAATGAACTATGCTATGCTATGGAAACTTCATTTAAACGTTCAAAAACTCTACTTTGCTCCAGACTGTTCAGTGTTTTGTGTGGATAAACGCAGCCTTTCCATGGTTCGGATTGCTGTTAAACGTCTGAACAGAATCCAAAAAAGCTAAGTCTGGTCCTCTGGACATTCAAAAAATAATGGTCCAGAGGACCAGACTTAGCTTTTTTGGATTTTTCTACCTGGATTATTGAGCATGCATCAGGGTAGTCTGAACAGAAGTTCTCTTCGACGCCTGAAAATAACGTGTCTTCTGTGATTGAAAATCGCTTCCCTCCCAACTCTGCTCAGTTCTTCTACTCTTTGAAAAAGCAACAGGCAAAGCAGAACGTTGAAAAAAGCAACGAGGTCATCCATTTTGTTGTGTGTTGTTCTACCTTCGTATAGCTCGCCCTTTAGCTCGCTTATTGGAAGTCTCCCCCGCGCGTCAGCGCCTACTGAAAACCTTTTAGTCCACGCCCACCTAC
>JBBPBX010013757.1:0-51898 GCA_038048925.1 Garcialebias charrua
GTCGTAGATAGATGATAGACTTCATAGTCGTGTCATCTGATTTGTGGCCCTTTGTTTTGGACACTCAGGTGAAGAGAGGAGCTGAGCTGTCAACTGATCACCACCTGGTAGTGAGCTGGGTCAGATGGCGGGGGAAGATGCTGGACAGACCTGGTAGACCCAAACGTGTACTGTAGTGAGGGTTTGCTGGGAACGCCTTGCAAAAGATCCCGTCAGAGGACACACCTCCGGGAGAGCTTTAACCGCATCCCAGCTGAGGTGGGGGACATTGAGTCTGTGTGGGCCATGTTCTGCACCTCAATTGTTGAGGTAGCTGCCTTGAGCTGTGGCCGCAAGGTTGTCGGTGCTTCTCGTGGTGGCCATCCACGAACTCGGTGGTGGACACGCCGGGTTAGGGAGGCTGTCAAGGTGAAGAAGGAGTCCTATTGGGTTTTGTTGGCCAATGGGACTCCGGAGGCAGCTGAGGAGTACCGGAGGGCCAAGTGGTCCACAGCCTTGGCTGTTTCTGAGGCTAAAGCTCGGCTGTGGGAGGAGTTTGGTGAGACCTTGGATAACAACTCTCAGTCGGCTCCGAGGAGATTCTGGCAAACCATCAGACGGCTGAGGAGGGGAAAACAGAACTTTACTTACACTGTATTTAGTGAAGGTGGGCTGCTGTTGACCTCAACCAGTAATGTCGTCGGGAGGTGGAAGGAATACTTCTCGGACCTTCTCAATCCCACCAGCATGCCTTCCATGAAGGAAGCTGAGTCAGGGGACTTTGGGGTTGATCCATCCAAAACTGTGGCTGAGGTTGCCGAGGTAGTTAAAAAGCTCTGAGGCGGCAGGGCTCCAGGAGTGCATGAGATTCAACCTGATTTCCTTAAGGCTCTGAATGTTGTGGGGCTGTCTTGGTTGGCACACCTTTGCAATGTTGCGTGGACATTGGGGGCAGTGCCACTGGATTGGCAGACTGGGGTGGTGGTTCCCCTCTTCAAAAAGGGGGGCCGGAGAGTGTGCTCGTGTAGTGGGCATGACCGTGTCCACTTTGATACACCTGTGTATTTTTGAACTGTTCCAGAGATGACCTTTACTGACCTCTCAGTAAAGCAAGACATTTACTACAAATTATTCCATTAGTTGTAATCTGAGAACATAGTCACCAAAAGAGACTATTTCTATCTTTGATTTTATTCTAATGTAATCAAAAGAATAACTTTTGTCATTTTCATGATATATGTTATATGCTGTTATTCTTTTAATATGGAGTATTACTGTGTTACTTGACCAAATGAAAGTGTCTACTCAAAATATCTATGACAAAGTTGAATGAGGTGTCAGATTGACTTGCTCAGGAGTTGTTTTTGTTGAGTTCAGCTAAAATTCTCGTTAGCGTCGAGATGTCTCCTCTCTTTCAGACACTTTTCCAAAACATTCCTCTTTGTTATCTAAGCAGACTTGCTGTCAACCTTGAGTTTCCACTTCACGTTTTCACACTCCTCTTGGCCCACGGACCAATGAGGAAAGTGTGTTCTAATCTCAACATTTTGGAGTAAAAGCGTTTGTTTCCGTGAACGCTTCAGAGTTTCGAAGGAACCAGAAAGTTCCTGTGAGTTCCTGTAGTTCCTGTGAGGAAGGAAAGATGTGAACTTTCTCTTCAGAGTTGGAATGGACAGAGACCTGAAAGCTCTCTGCCTTGGAAGCTGATGTAAGCTGCAGTCATACGCCAAAGACTGGCTTATTCAGCAAAGAATTTATGGACGCCTCCATAACTTCAATAGAGCTCCAAGAGCTCCAAGTTCTTAATGAAGTTTCTTTGAGAAACATCTCGTCTTGAAGTCAACCAGGAGCTGACACATTTTCTGATGGTCCAAGCGGAACCCAGGAGACGTTGGAAAGTAAACAACCAGTTTGGACGAACTGGGCCTGAAGGACTCTGTGCATCTGAAAGGCTGGTGTCATCTCTTTATCAGACTCGTCGTCGAAGGTAAAGAGCTGTTTACAAACGTACCTGGATTTCAGCAGAAATCTGATGAGGTGTCACTTCTGGTAACATGCTCAAGACAATTTCCTTTAAACCATCTCTCCTCCTATTTCCTTTATCTCCATTTCTAAGCTGGTAACTATATTTTAAGCTAAGACTGAGCCCTCAGACTAAATATGTTTAACATCCAGTATTGAAGTCTGTTGTGTTAAATTTAACTGTGCTGACGTGTTAAATTGAAAGAAAGTGAAATCATGTCAATCAAGTGTAATGGTGTTAATTTAGTTGATTTATTTTAAATAAATGATAGTGTCTTTGACATATCAAACTAAGTTAACGTCTCTGTCACTTAATGTCTTCTGTTTTTATTTATCCATCATAAAGATCACAGAAATATTGGGTAAACTGAAAAAGAAGAAAGGGCATCACTCTCCTCAGCCTCCTTGATAAGTTCTATTCAGGGGTACTGGAGAAGTGAGTCTGATCATTGGTCGAACCTCAGATCCAGGAGGAACAATGTGGGTTGCGTCCATGGAACACTGAGTCAGCTCTTTACCCTCACTAGGGCCCTCGAGGGGTCATGGGAGTTTGCCCATCCTGTCTACATGTGTTTTGTGGATTTGGAGAAGGTGTTCGACCATGTTCCTTGAGATACCAAGAGAAAAACCAAGATGGCCGCGCTCAGACCAGTAGCAGCTTCATGGGCTCCCAGAACATTCCCAGTTTTTAGTAGTTTTAATAGTGTTTTTGTACCTGACTCTGCGCGTTTTTTGCGGGTGAATTATAGCCGAACTGAGCTGTTGAGAATTGGAGCGGATTTACCACAAGGCACAGCTGAAATCAGCAACGAACTCAAATCAGAGCTCGGAAGATTGGATCTGCTTAGATCATCTTTCTGGAAGCAGATGCGCGGAGGAAAGAAAAAGCGGTGCTCTCGAGGGAAAAAGCGTGGCTGTCGAGCAGGAATAATGACGAGACTACGAGCAGACGCTAAAACCGGTAAACCCCCGATGCCGGCTTTATTTCTGTCCAATGTGCGTTCGCTCGACAACAAGATGGACCTGCTTCGTCTGAGAGTAACAACGTCGGAGGAGATGAGGAGATGTTCGGTGCTTTGTCTCACGGAAACATGGATCAATGAAGACACTCCTGACTCTGTTTACGAGTTGGATAATAAACTATTTTTCAGAACGGACCGGTGCATCGAGACTACGGGGAAAACGCGAGGTGGAGGCGTCTGCATTTACGTTAACAAAGACTGGTGCACGAACTGTGCCGTTATCAGCAGGATCTGCTCAGCTGCTGTGGAGCTTTTAACAATAAGATGTAGGCCACATTACCTCCCCCGCGACTATTCAGCGATAATAATAAGCAATGTTTACATACCCCCCGATGCTAATGCTAAAGACGCCCAGGAAGAAATTCATGAGTTACTCACCTCGCTGCAGTGTAAATATCCTGAGGGGTTTTTCATTGTTTCCGGGGACTTCAATCACGTGGATTTACGTGTCATCCTTCCAACCTTCAATCAGCACGTTTTCACAGCAACACGAGGAAATAAGACATTAGACCAGGTCTACACGAATGTGAAGGGGGCGTACACGGCGAAGCCACGCCCACCGATCGGGGCTTCCGACCATCGCTCCCTGCTATTGGTCCCTAGACAGCTACCCCCACTCAGACGTGCGATGCCAGAACAAAGAGTGATAACATCGTGGCGCCAAGATAGTTCCCCCATGCTAAGAGACTGCTTTGAAAACACAAACTGGTCTGTCTTCAAAGAGGCAGCTACGAATGGAAATTCAATTGACCTGGAGCTTTATGCTTCCTCTGTCCTGGGTTACATCAGTACATGTGCTGAAAATGTATCCATAAGAAAGTGTGTTAAATTTTACCCCAATCAAAAACCCTGGCTAAATAAGGATGTCCGCACCCTGCTGGCAGCCAGGGACACTGCATTCAAGTCTAAAGATACTGAGGAGTTGAGAAAGTGCAGGAGAGAACTGGATGATGGCATAAAGAAGGCCAAAGCCGCGTATGCACAGAGGATCGAGGGACAGTTCACCTCACATGATCCAAGGAGCATGTGGCAGGGCATCAAATGCTTAACAGACTACAAGGGCAAAAGCAAACAATGCCCCAGGGACCCATCCCTGCCTGATGCCCTCAATAAGTTTTATGCACGTTTTGATGATCCAAACAGACCAACTAGCACCAGACTCACCTCATCACCAGACGAGGAGCACCTCAAAGTGACCGCAGCAGAAGTGAGAGGCAGTCTCAGAAGGATCAACCCTCATAAAGCTACGGGTCCAGACAACATCCCAGGGAAAGTTCTGAAGGAATGTGCGGACCAGCTCTGTGAGGTGCTGGCTGACATCTTCACCACCTCACTTGCACTGGAGTCAGTTCCCACCTGCCTGAAGACCGCCACCATCATCCCAGTCCCAAAAAGCTCCACAGTGACTGGTCTGAATGACTACAGACCGGTGGCTCTCACCCCGATAGTCGCTAAATGTTTTGAGAAACTGGTCATGTCCCACATCAAGACAGCCGTCAACATCAACGAGGACCCTCATCAATATGCATACCGTGAGAACCGATCAACAGAGGACGCCATCTCCTCCGTGGTCCACACTGCTCTCACCCACCTGGATCAGAAGGACTCATACGTGCGTCTGCTCTTTGTGGACTTCACATCTGCCTTCAACACCATGATCCCCCAAACTCTGATAGACAAACTATCCACACTTGGACTAAGCCCCTCTATTTGTAACTGGGTCTTAGACTTCTTAACAGACAGACCACAGTCCGTGAAGATCCACAACTTCTCCTCCTCCACCATCACCCTCAGCACTGGCTCTCCTCAGGGATGTGTGCTGAGCCCTCTTCTGTTCACTCTGCTCACATATGATTGTACAGCCACACATCCAGGCTGTCATATTGTTAAGTTTGCAGATGATACAGCTGTGGTGGGATGCATCACAGATAATGATGAATCCAGCTACAGACAGGAGGTGGAACATCTGGAGAGCTGGTGCAAAGAGAACAACCTTCACATGAATGTGAAGAAGACGAAGGAGATGATTGTGGACTTCAGAAGGAACAAACACACCCACACCCCACTGTATATAGGTGGATCTGCGGTGGAGGTGGTCTCCAGCTACAAATACCTGGGTGTACACATGAATGATAACCTCAGCTGGAGCAATAACACCACCAGCCTGATCAAGAAAGGTCATCAGAGACTCTACTTCCTCAGACGGCTGAGACGAGCCGGTCTGAGAAGCCCAGTCCTCACCTCGTTCTACAGGTGTGCAGTGGAGAGCGTCCTGTGCTCCAGCATCAACGTGTGGCATGGAGGCTGCACAGTTGCAGAGAGAAAAGCTCTACAGAGAGTGGTGAAGGCTGCACAGAAGTCTGTGGGAGTCAGTCTCCCCACCATCACAGACATTTACACCTCCAGATGCAGAAAAAGAGCCACCTGCATCATGAAAGACCTCACTCACCCAGCACACTCACTCTTTGCACCACTCCCCTCGGGACGGAGGTTGAGGAGCATCAAATGTAGAACCACTAGACTGAGAAACAGCTTCTACCCTGAGGCTGTCAGACTCATGAATAAATAAATAATAAGAATAAACACTGCAAAATGTCACATCATACTGATACTGATCTGTTTCTTGTTGCTGCGTTCATCTGTGACCATCTGCTCATGTTCGTGCTGCTGTTTATAATGATGTTTTTCTACTACATTAGGGCTTAGTGTATTACTAGCTGATGTGATGTCTCTCTTAGTTAATCCTAGATGTTATTATTGTATTTCTCTTGCATTTGTTGTTGGATGTAACTGGGACCCTGTGTACATAATCTCGTTTTCAACACATGTACTACATGCGGTGCAAATGACAATAAATTCTCTCTGACTCTCTGACTCTGATACACTGTGGGGGGTGCTCCATGAGTATGGGATTGGGGGCCCATTGCTACAGGCTGTTCAGTCCCTATACAAGTGGTGCGAGAGCTTGGTTCACATTGCCGGCAGTAAAACGGACCCCTTCAAGGTGGGAGTTTGACTCCGCCAGGGCTGCCCGTTGTCACCGATTCTGTTCATAACTTTTATGGACAGAATTTCTCTGTGCAACCAGCTGGCGGAGGGTTTCCG
Organism: Garcialebias charrua; assembly: GCA_038048925.1. NCBI lineage: Eukaryota > Metazoa > Chordata > Actinopteri > Cyprinodontiformes > Rivulidae > Garcialebias > Garcialebias charrua. The sequence continues at coordinate 6,129 of JBBPBX010013757.1, forward strand.
GTTTGGTGGCCTCAGGATTCCATCTCTGCTCTTTGCAGATGATGTGGTCCTGTTGACGTCATTGTGCCATGATCTTCAGCTCTCACTGGAGTGGTTCGCAGCTGAGTATGAAGTGGCTGGGATGAGTTTCAGCACCTCCAAATCTGAGGCCATGGTCCTCAACCAGAAAAGGGTGGATTGCTCTCTTCAAGTTGAGGGTGAGGTTCTGCCTCAAGTGGAGGAGTTCAAGTATCTTGGGGTTTTGTTCACGAGTGAGGGAAGAATGGAGCATGAGATTGACAGACGGATTGCTGCAGCGTCTGCAGTATAGCGGACTCTGTACCGGTCCATTGTGGTGAAGAGAGAGCTGAGCTGTAAGGCAAAACACTCTGTTTACCGGTCGGTCTACGTTCCTATCCTCACCTATGGTCACAAGCTCTGAGTAATGACCTAAAGAATGAGATTGCGGATACAGGCAGTTGAAATTAGTTTCTTCCGCAGGGTAGCTGGACTCTCCCTTAGAGATAGGGAGAGAAGTTCAGTTATCCGGGAGAGACTCAGAGTAGAACCACTGCTCCTCCACATCGAGAGGAGCCAGTTGAGGTGGTTTGAGCATCTGGTAAGGATGCCACGTGGACACCTCCCTAGCTGGGAGGAGACCCCAAGGAATATCCAGGACACGCTGGAGAGACTATGTATCTCGGGTGGCCTGGGAATGTCTTGGGATCCTTCCAGAAGGGCTGGAAGAGGTGGCTGTGGAAAGAGATGTCTGGGCTTCGCTGCTCAAGCTGCTGCCCCCACGACCCGACATCGGAACAAGTGGAAGATAATGGATGGATGGATGGAAAACTGTTGCTAGCAGTCAGAGGAGTTAGACTGGTGGTGAAGCCAGACTGTTATTGAAGGGGTGGCACAAGTATGGTCAAGGCTTTTCACTAAAGGAAACTGTTTTTTTTTCAAACCTGGTACCTAAAGGCTGATTTATAGTCAATGAGAAGGCCCAATCTTGAGTCTCGCTGGCAAAGGTGTGTGACCAAATTGCATATTCCCTCTCTTACCATCCACTGAAACCCCGTCTTGTGCCCCAGTCAAAACTAGTTCTCAGCGGGGTATGCAACAAGCATTGTGTGATTGGGCAAAACTTTGTGGGCCTGTTTGCTCGTGTAAAGTTGCAGCAGTGAGCTGNGCTTAAGCTGTGTGTGTGTGATTAAATACACGCAACAACATTTTACAACAGTTATTTTGGTAAAAGTTTAGGTATTTACTTACTGAAGACGCGACTATCCGCCATTTTGAAATCTAACCTTGGGGAGGGGTGGGAGTTTACCACTAGAGGGGGCGTGAAAGCAGGACAACCCCCAACCTCCTCCCCTCCTTGACTCTCGACACGCCCATTTTGAGGGAGATTTTCAATCGGCTTTGGGGGAGGAGTTACCGTCTCAACCTGTGTTGAGTGCCACTTTAAAATCTGTCTGTGATGGGGATTATCAGTGTACCACTTGTTTATCTCAACCACCACTGTTCCACCTCTGCTGCTCATTGGGCAGTGGATGAAAGGCTACATTTGAATGTTAGGATTGCAGATGGTAGCTGAAGTAAATTAGACTGGAATACTCAAAAATGGGAACTTACAGAGCGGGATGGCTTTTGGATGTCAAATTACACTGTATGCATTTAAAACAGTGCATAACTATAATAATTAATAATAATAATAATAAATTCAATTTATAACGCACTTTTCATTACTGAAAATCTCAAAGTGCTACACATATATTGAATGCTACACACATTCATAAACCGGTGGCGGCAGACTACCATGCAAGGTGCTTTCCAGTCCTACCGGGAGCAACTCAGGGTTAAGTGTCTTGCCCAAGGACACAACGACACATGGTGCGGGTCCCGGGAGTCGAACCGCCAACTTTCCGATCGGGAGATGACTGCCATTACCACTACACCACGGCCGCCCCGTACTATTACTATTATTACTTACTTAATATTAATTACTTAATTATTATTAAGTTGTTTACTGCAATGTTCCATTGTATGCTATATGTTTAATTTAATTTATGAAGAAAACATTATTTTTATACAATTTGGAGCTGCATTTTCTTAATATGTTAGCTGTGGTGCTCCATTGGGGGTGTGGATGTGTCAGGAAGGAGGACATGCCTTTAATTAGTTGCTTTTTTTCTCTTGGGAAAGAAGAGGCACTGTGATGCTGTCCCTGCTTTCTAATGAGCGCACTGGAGACCACCAAGACAAACCCATTCTCAGCAGACCAGTGGTTTACAGTCTATAGTGCACATAATGTGCCTCAAACTGTTTGTCCCTTAAGGACTCACTTCTTCTTTGTCCATCTACATGGTGCTCAGTCTTTCTCCCTCAGATATTATATTTTACCCCTCTGGCAGCCTGGCTCATCACTCTCTAGCAACAACAAGACCATTTCCCCCGAAGACGTTAACACAGAATATCATTGCCCAGGTATTGGAGACAATTAGACTATACTGTACAATGTCCCATTATTGCTCCAGTGTGCCAAGCAAAACATCGATAAACAGCTCCTTAAGCCCCCAGAAAGGTTTTTTTTATTTTTATTTTGAACACTGCTGAAGATAATAAATTACTTGAGCGTCTGAACAAATTTAAGTGGGCGATTACGTTCGCAGTTTGGGGGAGAGCAGCAGGATCATCAACTGGTGACTTGCACGGGGGAGAAAGTGTGAAGCTTCGTGTAAGAGACAGCTTAGTGTTATGTCGGGGTTTGATTAAGAAAGGCTCTCATTAAAAGGTTCCCTCCAGTTACTAATCAAAGCAGAGTCGATATCTGGGAATTAGCTTGCCAAACACTCTTGCCCTGCTGGTTTTTTACTTTATTTTTTACTTTTGCTTACTGCCTCTTTTTTTGCACTCTCTTCCTTCCTGTTACATGCTAAACTTTCACTCTGTTTATCAGTTTGAGTCACCAGACTCCCTCACATCTTCCTTTTATTTCCCGTCTTCGTGACATTTCTTTTTCCATCCTGCTTTACAATCTCTTGCGACAATGGCTTATTTGTCACAGTCAACAAAAGGGGCAACTCCAACTACTTTCTGTCAGCTAGTCATCCTCAGAGACGGGGGTCAGTTGGTCATGAAGCTACAGTTTCATTGATATTCAAAGGTTTTACATTGTCTTAGAGATTGACTTGAGCTGCTTCAGGGGATGTTGAGAAATTCCTCAGTGCTGTACTGATGGAGTGACAGAACACAACTATAAATTTACAGTTGACAAAATGATTAAACACAACCTTTGCTTTGGGGTTGTTCTGGCCTCAGCCGAATAATTTTAAGTAGTTGCTATATTTGGTTAATGCAAAATAACAAAAACATTAGAAAGAAAAAAATGGCTGTGGGTCTTGTAATCCTGAAGTTCAAGCCCAGTAAGGGCATCCAGAATAATACAATTGCCAAATCTTTCATGCAAGCTCTCTCGCTGTGGCGATCCCTAAAGAAGGGAATGGCTGAAAGAAATTTACATTGGTTCAACAATTGGTTAAAAGTTAGTAATGAAACTATTTAAGAATTAAAAGCTAAGTAGAGACACAATGACTTTAAAAATATACAAGATTTGATGAACATTTCAAAATGTGGTGAACAAACTTGGATAAGAAGTTTGACAGAGCACTTTTGCTGTTCCCACTCTAAAAACAATCAGCTCATCAAGTAATCCACAAATGAAATGCCTCCAGCGTGGGAGAAGAAAAAGCAAAGGAATCACCTTCTCTATGGCAACTAAAAGTGTAGGTAAGTATAGCTAACCCCACTCACACAGCACACACACTTTTTGCCCCTCTCCCCTCAGGCAGAAGGTTGTGGAGCATTAAGTGTAAAACCACTAGACTGAGGAACAGCTTCTACCCTGAAGCTGTTATGCCTCTTTTCCACCGCTCGGCTCGGCTCGGGTTGGATCGGCTCAGGTCGGCTCAGTTCGGGTCGGGTCACATCTATGTTCTGTTTCCACAGCTTTTTTGTACCCCTTCTGTGGGCGGGGTCCAGAATCCTACTCGTCTTACCACATGGTGGCAGTAGTGTTCCTCAAGCTATTTACTACAGTACTAGCCACCACTAGAAGAAGAACACAATAAAGACTTTGTATCACATATTATCAATTCTATCAAAAACCACAAAGCTGATATTTTTCAAAAAAATCTAGTGTGATCACAACATGTTCATATACGAAATGTATCCTGTTGGAGTTATTTGAAATAAAATTCAATGTTTTATAGACATAAATGTGTCAACCTACGTCCATTATTTTCTACTTTGTATCACATATTATCAATTCTATCAAAAACCACAAAGCTGATCCGCTCATTCTCAATCAGTTCATCTGGACAGTTTCTTTTTAGCAGAAACGTTTCACCCTCACTCCAGAGGGCTTCCTCAGTCAGAGTAGTCCAAAGCACACTGAAGTTAACCCACCAAGTAAGCAACTTATGTGGACCAACCAGTTTGCTGTAGCCAAGATGGTTCGGCCCCCAGAAACCATCTTGGCTACAGCAAACTGGTTGGTCCACATAAGTTGCTTACTTGGTGGGTTAACTTCAGTGTGCTTTGGACTACTCTGACTGAGGAAGCCCTCTGGAGTGAGGGTGAAACGTTTCTGCTAAAAAGAAACTGTCCAGATGAACTGATTGAGAATGAGCGGATTTGATACCTGGACTATTGAGAATTAACTTTCTTGTCTTGAACCACTTTGGACATGTCTGCCTGCCTGGGAGGAGTCGACGAGGGACACACCCCCAGAAACCATCTTGGCTACAGCAAACTGGTTGGTCCACTTAAGTTGTTTACTTGGTGGGTTAACTTCAGTGTGCTTTGGACTACTCTGACTGAGGAAGCCCTCTGGAGTGAGGGTGAAACGTTTCTGCTAAAAAGAAACTGTCCAGATGAACTGATTGAGAATGAGCGGATTTGATACCTGGACTATTGAGAATTAACTTTCTTGTCTTGAACCACTTTGGACATGTCTGCCTGCCTGGGAGGAGTCGACGAGGGACACGCCCCCAGAAACCATCTTGGCTACAGCAAACTGGTTGGTCCACTTAAGTTGTTTACTTGGTGGGTTAGCTTCAGTTTGCTTTGGACTACTCTGACTGAGGAAGCCCTCTGGAGTGAGGGTGAAACGTTTCTGCTAAAAAGAAACTGTCCAGATGAACTGATTGAGAATGAGCGGATTTGATACCTGGACTATTGAGAATTAACTTTCTTGTCTTGAACCACTTTGGACATGTCTGCCTGCCTGGGAGGAGTCGACGAGGGACACCCCCAGAAACCATCTTGGCTACAGCAAACTGGTTGGTCCACATAAGTTGCTTACTTGGTGGGTTAACTTCAGTGTGCTTTGGACTACTCTGACTGAGGAAGCCCTCTGGAGTGAGGGTGAAACGTTTCTGCTAAAAAGAAACTGTCCAGATGAACTGATTGAGAATGAGCGGATTTGATACCTGGACTATTGAGAATTAACTTTCTTGTCTTGAACCACTTTGGACATGTCTGCCTGCCTGGGAGGAGTCGACGAGGGACACCCCCAGAAACCATCTTGGCTACAGCAAACTGGTTGGTCCACATAAGTTGCTTACTTGGTGGGTTAACTTCAGTGTGCTTTGGACTACTCTGACTGAGGAAGCCCTCTGGAGTGAGGGTGAAACGTTTCTGCTAAAAAGAAACTGTCCAGATGAACTGATTGAGAATGAGCGGATTTGATACCTGGACTATTGAGAATTAACTTTCTTGTCTTCACAAAGCTGATATTTTTCAAAAAAATCTAGTGTGATCACAACATGTTCATATACGAAATGTATCCTGTTGGAGTTATTTGAAATAAAATTCAATGTTTTATAGACATAAATGTGTCAACCTACGTCCATTATTTTCTACTTTGTATCACATATTATCAATTCTATCAAAAACCACAAAGCTGATATTTTTCAAAAAAATCTAGTGTGATCACAACATGTTCATATACGAAATGTATCCTGTTGGAGTTATTTGAAATAAAATTCGAATTTTTATAATTTATTTTCGTTGTGCAAACACAGGTTTTGGAAAAAGTCAAAGCGAAACTACTTTAAATGCAGCACATTTGACCATACGTGACAATATTAAAGCGTGGTTAAGCTCAGGAGCCCTCGTACTATTAAAGTCAGCTATGAAATATATTTTATATCTGTTCATTGAGCTACATTTAAAGACATAAAGCCGCCCGCGCGCCGCGTGTTGCTCGTGGCGAACCTATTTTTTTAAAATCCTGCAGTTTTGAGCAGTACGTGATTTTATTAAGGACACGTTCAGCTGAAGACCCATCTTTGCTATAAATTTAAAAAATAATAATTGTTTTTACCGTGTTTATCATGTAAAAGTCCTGCAGTGATCGCGTCCCTCGCTTCCGTAAAAACAGCTCTCGTCTCCTCCTTCCTACTTCCGGAGCGGGTGAGCTCGCTTCAGTACCCCTCTGAAAGCAGCCCGAAAATCTCAGGAAATCTCGCGCGGCTCCGCTCGAAATATCCGGTGGAAAAGGATGAAAGGGGGTCTCTGCGACGCACATATGACGTAACATCCGACCCGAGCCGACCGGTGGAAAAGGGGCATTAGACTCATGAATCCCTAACCAGGATAATCACTGTGAAAAAAAATCCCTGTAGTGTCACTTTAATTGGTGATAGGTGACGCATTTGTGCTGCTGATTATCCATGCTGCTGATCTCATGCTGCTGACTATTTAATGCTGCTGTATTCATTCATATCCAACTGCTCACCGCCGTATTGTTTTTCATTATTGGTGTTTAGCGTATATCTTCGATCTTTTAGCATATCGTTTGGCATTCATTAGGTGTATACAGTATATCTTAGTTTATATCTTAGATTGTCATTTACTGATTCTTTTTACACTTTATATTTTTGCTATTGTTGGATGTAACTGGGACCTCCGAGTACATAATTTTGTTCCATCTCATGTACCACATGTGGTGAGAACGACAATAAACCTATTTGAACTTGAACTTGAAGGTTAGTCAAATACCACTAAATTGTCCCTAAATGTGAGTGACAGAGTGAATGGCTGTTTGTTTCATTTGTCTGTGTCCCTGTGATGGACTGAAGCCATGTCCAGTGTGTCCCCCGCCTCTCGCTCAGTGACAGCTGGATATGGACACCAGTGACCCCCCAGGATCCAAAATGGAAAAAGCTGGTAAAAGATCATGGTTGGATGGATTTTTCAATAAACAATAGACATTTGTTTGATAGGTCACATATGCATCAACCAAAAGTATGGTTTCTTTTGAAACCTAACAAATATTTTGTCTACATTGTGACAATTGTTTGAAAAAAGGAGCATATATAATAAGATGTATTCTTCTTTCTGCTACCTTTCATTTTTTTTATATTTTACGTTATCATTTATGGGATTCTTGTATTGTGTTTTTTTGTAAAAAAAAAAAAAAAGAACAAATTTAATAAACAAACGTAAACAATTTACATGTAATTTTTGGTCAATAAAAGCATAAATTTAAAAATAAATAATTGATTCTCATTGAACAGGTCATAAAATAACTTTAATTTGAACTAAACAAAGGAACAATGACTTCATTTAAGAAGGCCCCGAATGTTGCAAACACTTTGGGGCTAATTGTTGATCAGCAATTCATTAGCAAGGAACCACGCCACAAAACACAAGTTTAAGTTTTTTATTGATGAAAAGATGAGGGATGAAGGGATGAGGGGTTGTAGGGTTGAGGGAAGAAAGGGGATGTAGGAAAGATGATAGGAAGGGATGGAGGGATGGAGGGATGAGGGGATGAAGGGATGAATGAATGTAGGAGAGAAGTAGGGATGAGTAGATGAAGGGAAGATGGAAGTAGGGATGATTGGAAGGGATGTAGGGATGGAGGGATGAGGGGATGAATGAATGTAGGAGAGGATGAATGTAGGGATGAGTAGATGAAGGGAATATGGAAGTAGCGATGATAGGAAGGGATGGAGGGATGAAGGGATGAATGAATGTAGGAGAGGATGAAAGTAGGGATGAGTAGATGAAGGGAATGTGGAAGTAGGGATGATAGGAAGGGATGGAGGGATGAATGAATGTAGGAGAGGATGGAAGTATGGATGAGTATATGAAGGGAATATGGAAGTAGGGATGAGGGGATGAAGGGATGAGTGGAACTGAAGGATGTTGTCCGAGGAGAGTGCTGAAGGGCTTGGGATGAGAAGACTCTTGCGTGGGGTTTGGCCTTCGGGAACGGTTCACTTGTTTTCCTTCCCGAGCCCGACGATGAACCCCCCCGGACGGAAACCTGAGCAAGAGAAAGCAAAGCATGGTTATGGACGAAGAGTAAACTTGGAAGAAGGGAGAGGGGGGATTGGGGTCGACAAAACGTAACGAACTGAGATGAGATGAATAGGTGAGCGAGGTATAAGTAGGTTGCGTGGGATAATTGGAGGCGTGATTTGGGCGTGGCCCTGCTCCCGAACCTAAGTTAACTTATTAACTCCATTTCATTAGCAAGGAACCACGCCACAAAACACAAGTTTAAGTTTTTTATTGATGAAAAGATGAGGGATGAAGGGATGAGGGGTTGTAGGGTTGAGGGAAGAAAGGGGATGTAGGAAAGATGATAGGAAGGGATGGAGGGATGGAAGGATGAGGGGATGAAGGGATGAATGAATGTAGGAGAGAAGTAGGGATGAGTAGATGAAGGGAAGATGGAAGTAGGGATGATTGGAAGGGATGTAGGGATGGAGGGATGAGGGGATGAATGAATGTAGGAGAGGATGAATGTAGGGATGAGTAGATGAAGGGAATATGGAAGTAGCGATGATAGGAAGGGATGGAGGGATGAAGGGATGAATGAATGTAGGAGAGGATGAAAGTAGGGATGAGTAGATGAAGGGAATGTGGAAGTAGGGATGATAGGAAGGGATGGAGGGATGAATGAATGTAGGAGAGGATGGAAGTATGGATGAGTATATGAAGGGAATATGGAAGTAGGGATGAGGGGATGAAGGGATGAGTGGAACTGAAGGATGTTGTCCGAGGAGAGTGCTGAAGGGCTTGGGATGAGAAGACTCTTGCGTGGGGTTTGGCCTTCGGGAACGGTTCACTTGTTTTCCTTCCCGAGCCCGACGATGAACCCCAAAAGTCGCTGGATTAATAAAACAAGGACATGTGTGAGCTTGGAATAAGTCACTGTGGTTGTTGCGGATGTATGCCAAGTAGGCTCGGAGCAAGAACTGATGTTGGGCTGAGATTAAGAGTTAATTTGCGAATAAACTGCAGGATAACTAGAGAGTGAGAACGGCCCTTGTTAATCATGTCCACGACTGTAATGTTATCAGTGTGGATGATTTCGACCATTCAAGCCCCCAAAGGATCGCAAGGACGAGGAACCCCATAAGAAACCGAAGTAAAACGGAACTGAGACGCTTGTGAGCTGGAAATTAATTCCATGTCGGACAAGCAAGTCCGGATGGTAGAAATACTGTTCCGCTGAGATAAGAAGTGGACGGGGAGCGAGGAGCTAAGCCTAAAGGACAAAGGATGACGACGATAAAGACGATGACTAAGAAAATGACGAAGATGTCGACGATGACAAAGAAGAAGACTATGAAGACGACGGTCAACACTTTGCGACGCCGCGGCTGCGTGAGTACACAGATGAAGAGGAAGATGATGATGGTCAGCACTTCGTAACAGCTGTGGCTGGGTGAAAGCGCCTTGAAGATAAAGATGAAGGTCAGCACCTCGTTACAGCAGTGGCTGCGTGAAGCGCTCTGAAGACGATCATGATGGTCAGCACTTCGTAACAGCTGAGGCTGTGCGAAGCGCTTCGAAGATAATGATGAAGACGGTCAGCACTACGTCACAGCCGTGGCCGTGCGAAAGCGCTATGAAGACAACGAAGATGATGGACAGCACATCGCGACAGCTGTGGCTGAGTGAAAGCACTTCGTTCATTCATTCATTCAGTCATTCAACCTTTATTTATACAGGCTAGCCTCGTTGAGTCACGGGGACTCATTTACAAGAGGGACCTGTCTCACTCACACCAAACAACCATCCACTCTCACACTCACACCTAGGGTCAATTTAGAGTCACCAATCAGCCTAACAAGCATGTTTTTTGGTCTGTGGGAGGAAACCGGAGTACCCGGAGGAAACCCACGCATGCACGGGGAGAACATGCAAACTCCACCCAGAAAGGCCCCGGACCGGGATTTGAACCGGCAACCTTCTCGCTGAGAGGCAGCAGCTCTACCAGTTGTGCCACCGTGCTGCCCCGTGCTGCTTCGAAGACAATGATGACAACGGTCAGCACCTTGTCACAGCAGTGGCTGCGTGAAAGCACAGAAATGACGAGGATGATGATGAATGGTCAGCACATAGGTACGGCAGCGGCCGTGTGAAAGCACTAAAACGATGAGGATGAAGATTGACAATGTACAGCACCTCGGGTCAGCCGAGGCCATGTCAAGCGCTCAGAAAATGAGGAAAGGATGAGGGACGAGGGATGAGGGATGAGGGGCCGTAGGGAGGAAGGGATGAGGGGATGAAGATCTGATTGCCTGTGTTGGGCAGGTCAACACTTTGTGATGCAGCGGCTGCGTGAGAGCACCGAGATGATGAGGATGATGATGACTGCCAGCACATGGTACGGCTGTGGCTGTGTGAAAGCACCAAGACGATGAGGATGATGAGGACGATCGACAAAGTTCAGCACTTCGCGTCAGCCGAGGCCGTGTGAAGTGCCCAGAAGATGATGAATGGATGAGGGAAGAGGGGCTATAGGGAGGAAGGGATGAGGGGATGAAGACCTGATTGCTTGTGTTGGGCTGGTCAACACTTCGTGGTGCAGCGGCCGCGGGAGAGCACAGCGATGAAGAGGATGATGATGACTGACAGCATGCCGATATAGCCGTGGCCGCGTGAAAGCGCCTTGAAGATAATGATGATGATGACGATGGTCAGCACTTTGGTACAGCTGTGGCTGCGACAAGCACTGTGACGAAGAGGAAGATGATGAGGGTCAGCACGTTGTTAAGGCTGCGGCTGCGTGAAAGCACCGTGACGACGAGGATGACGATGGTCAGCACATAGGTAAGCTGAGGCTGGGTGAAAGTGCATTGAAGATGATGGATGGATGAGGGATGAGGGGTTGTAGGGAGGAAGGGATGATGGGATGAAGGAGGAAGTATGGGAGAAGGGAGGAGGGGATGAAGGGATGCGGGGATGAAGGAAAGAGACGTAGGGATGAGGGGAAGTAGGGATGAAGGGATGGAGGGGTGAGGGACGTAAGGATGAAGGGATGAAGGGGTGAGGGATGTAGGGATGAGGGGAAGTAGGGATGAAGGGATGGAGGGGTGAGGGATGTAAGGATGAAGGAAGGAAATAGGGGTGAAAGGATGAGGGGACGGGAGGAAGGAGGGACGAATAGAGCGAACGGAGGTCGCCGAAGGAGAGTGCGAAAGGGCGTGTGATGCGAAGACCCCTGCACGGGGAGCCAATGAGAAAGGAGGCATGGGAAGAGTGGAGGGGGTAGAGTAGCTGGGGAAGTTCCGATAAAGAGGTTGCGGGTACGACCGGCAATGTGACCTGGCTCCCACTGGGGGGAGCACTCGCCATGACAGAAGGTCCTGCGGGATCCTGGAGCAGGTGTCCGAGGCGAAGCCGCGAGCGGTTGAAAAGCAGCTGAAACCAGATTGGAAAGATGGGAAGAAGGGAGTGTAGATGGAGGGATGGATGGTGACGCTGCGAAGCCTGCGAAGGCCGGGACCGAAAGACGTTGGAGAAAGCAGGGGAAGTACAGATAAAGAGGTTGCGGTACAGGTGGTAATGTGACTTGGCACCCACAGGAGGGAGCTGCCGCCACGATGGAAGGCCCTGCGGTCGCTCGGAGCAGATGTCCGAGCCGAAGCCGTGGGCAATGGAAAAGAAGTCGAAACCGGATTGGAATGATTGGAAGAAGAGAATGATGATGGAGGGATGGGTGGTGATTTCATAGAGCCTGCGAAGGCGGGACCGAAAGACGTTGGAAAAAGCTGAGAAAGTATTGATGAAGAGGTTACGGGTACAGGCGGTAATGTGACCCGGCTCCCACTGGGGGAGCTGTCGCCATGACGGGAAGTCCTGCAGTCGATGACGGAATGACGTCACGGTAGACGTTGGAAGAATAGCAGCCAAGTCTGCTTTAAGCAAATGTGAGCTTGTTATTTTCTACAGATGCACATAAATTTGGCGAGTCGATCGTTGTGGTGTCTTGGGCTTGTTTGGAATGCTAAGCCGCTTGCATGGGCTCGTTAATCTTAGCACTTTATTCTTTGTCTAGAGTGACAAGACCACGCTAAAATTAGCTACAATAAATATGAGAAATACGGGAAAATATAATAAAGAATGGGAGACAGAGCGCACACTTAAAGCATGATTCAGGATAGAGATTAAAGAAAGTAGTATGTTAGCTCAACTATGAGATTACCATACAGTTTTTTTTTTTTTTTTTTATTCTATTTATCTTAGTGTTTTTGCATTTATTTTTATTTGTACGCATCCTTCAAGATTCTGTTGTCAATGTCCAATGTTGTCAACGCTCTGCAAACGATTCCAAGAGGTTTCATGGGATTAAGTTGTGTAAGTATGCAATGTAATTTATTTTTATTTGATCATTTATGGTTTATTGATATCAATTCTAATTTATTTTAACATTTATTTTTTAGAGTGGATAGGTTCTTCAAAGTGTTAAGCTAGCAAAACGTTGCTGGTTATATGTACAGTAATGCCCAAAAAAATGCATACTGACAAAAATTGGCCGTCGTTTTACACAACGGGGTGGGCAGCCAGTTGGGCTTGGTTTGGGCTGGTCGCTTGTTTCCGTCGCGAGATCTGGCAACACAGATTGGAAGCGGAAGCGGAAGCTGGAACATAAGTCGCGGCCGCGGGTAGTTCAGATGACGGTAAAGTTGGTGGCAGTCGAGGCACCGAGGAGGAAAGGAGCTGAAAGAGACACAATCCAGTGTCAGAACTGCTGAAAGGGATACCCATTCAGCGGAGAGAGCGCCGAAAGCAGGCAACGGTACACGGCTCGAGAAGCTGGCGTGTTGGAATAACACTGGAAGAGGAACGCAGAGAAGCGGTCGTACTGAGAGCCGGTGGACGCTGAGGACCAGGAAAACGAGCATGTTGACCAAACGCCTCGGGCCGACCAGAAACGAGAAAGAGATGCGAGTGGCGGAGAGACCCCGGAAGGGTGAGAAACAGTAAATAAAATAGTTAGGGACCGAGTCCGAGGAGTGAAAATACTTAGCTTGAGTCGCGAAAACGGAGCCTGGAGCCCGACTGGTAACAGCAGGAGGGGACTCGTCGACGGCGGATGGAACTCCGAAGAGACCCTCGGAAACAGAGTGGAGGACGAAAGAAGAAGCGTCGTCCATGGTGAGTAGAAGCGCCGTCGACAAAACGTAACGAACTGAGATGAGATGAATAGGTGAGCGAGGTATAAGTAGGTTGCGTGGGATAATTGGAGGCATGATTTGGGCGTGGCCCTGCTCCCGAACCTAAGTTAACTTATTAACTCCATTCAAGTTTGAAGAAAAACCCAATTTAACAGCTTGTCTGAACTTCCATTCCCACTCTTTGTCAGTGTATTTATGTGTGTTGTAAACAGATGATGCAAATCTTCAAGCAAAATAACTTGTTTCTCTTAACCACCAAATAATACAACCTGATATAATTTATAGTTTTTATTGATGTATAAAAAAAAAAACTATGAACACACTTACTGATTCGCTTTAAATCTAATCTATATTATATTCTCTTTCACCTGGAGACCCTTAGTCAAAATGTTGAAATCTTGCATTTTATAAAAATGAAATGGCAGCACTCATGTGGCCGCCTTTACACTTTAACGTTATCAGCATGTCTGTCATCACCTGACCTTTTTCTATGAATTCCAGAAAATACCTCTAAAGGTTCACAGCAAAAGCTGTACACTTTGTATGACCATGCCCTTCACCAGTTGCACACAACAGGACAGGATAGCTCCCACCATCATCCAGCCTGTTTTTCATACGAGAGTTCGATTCACTTTGGTCTGTGAATGACACACAAGAGATTTAAGGGCGTCAACAAAGCAACTCGGCTTCTGTCAACTGATCTCTGTTGATTCTGCTTACATTAGCTGTGTATGAAGCTACAAAAGGTTCTCTGCTTCCCACTCTGCTGGCTAATTGCATCAAAGCATGTGCAGTCTGTTGTCTCAGGCCCTGTGTTTGTACAAGCATCAAAAGGATAGAGCCGCAGCCTGTGAATCCTGTGCCAGACATCATCAATCCAGCATGGTGGTGCACAAGAACAACCAGAAGAGTGGAACTATGGTTTGTTTAGTTTCCTTTGCACAATTCTTGCCATCACTCCAAAACCCTTCATTTTAATCTTCAGTTTGCTAAAGTTAAACAGACGCACAAAACTATGTAGAAAACGAGGACAGAAATACACAAATACAAAGAGAAGAGAGGCATTTAAATGGTTTGTAAAACATAAAGACCTTCACACTGGACTTGGTGAATATGTTTTTTTTTTTTTCCATTTTCATTAACATGATCACAAACTCTGGTTGTCTGCATGGCTGTCCTTATTGTACATCCTCTCAGTGCACACTTGACTTTGCACTGTGTGCCTGACAGCAGGGTGGGCTGCACAGAGCGAGGTGTTGTTGGAACTAAAATGCTGGCGGTGTCTGTTCATTCAGCCATGTGACATGATTTATGTTAGACACACAGAGTGTAAATGTCCTGTCTGTGACCAGCAGACCAAACAACCGACCCAACCTGAATACAAGTGTCTTTTTAAGCTATATTGTTTTTTTCCTCCAGAAACTTCTTTTCACTCTCTCAATCTCTCTCTCTCTCTCTCTCTCTGCTATCTTGTATATTTAGCTTTCTGCTTTTTTTTCATCCTACAGTATATGCTTCTTTTTGCTCATGTCCTGATTTATTTTATCCCCCCACACCAGTAAACTTGGTTACATGCTTTTGGCCATGTTATGCCACTTTCACAGTCTCTCACTGCACTTCCACATGTGCAGCTATATGTGTTGCCTCTCAAGATGTGTTACAGATGTGTTAAAATTTAAAAAAAATAGGGAGGAAATGACAAACAGTGGTTAGATCAGACACGTACCGGTATATGAAAAGATTTTAATGATAGCATGTTCTGAACTGTTTTTCTCCGTAAAAATTAGTGTCGTGTCATGCTTGTGATTTTTAAAATAGGGGGAACAAGCAAATCTCTGAATATATTGTTTTAAATAATGTCACATTGTTTCTGCTTTTAGTCAGTCTGTGACTATTCCAAGGAATAAACATAACTTTATATTCAGCTCAGTCTAAATTTATGTCAAAGTTATTTTTTGTCTTTCTGCGTATTTGTTCAAGAGTATTTTTTGCACATTTTTTTTAAAAAATTAGTTTATTAACAAGAATTAAGTAAAAAAAAAAACTAAAAATTCAAAATTTTAAATATACAGATATATTTAAATAACTCTGAGGGGAGGGAGCAGAATGATTTCACCTGCTGGAAATTTTTCTAAGTCCCAGGGTACTGCAGAAACTACAGAGTATAGCTTTAAGGCTTCATGTTGTTTTCTTGCTGTTTTAGTTTTCAGTCCTTTTTTCCCCCCAAATCATTGTAACCACAGATTATACTGATTACAGCTTTTCATCCACCTGTATTACATTAGTAATCAGCAAACCTGTGATCAGTTACTGATCACCAACCAATGATTTTTGCTTTGCAGTCTTTGTCAGATAGTTTTCATTCATGTATCCTATACGAGGTCGCAAGTTCTTCTAATAGCCTATATGCCACGGGGGGGCGTGACGTACTTCCGGCAAAATGCAACACCTACCCGCCACTTCCGGTTCCCATCCACCTCCGTTGTTGCTAGCGTTAGCTCCTAGTAGCAAACCATGACAACGACCCGAAACGGGAAGCGGCCGCGCGCTACCGGCACTACACGTGAGTACCGTTGTGTCCGCCCACCGGTGGGAACAGCTGTTCCGCGGGGGGGTTTCGGCGAACATTTATCGCGGCTATCCGTAGGGGGAACGTCGCCATAATTTTATATGGTTTTATATGTGTATAGAGTTGTTATTGGTGTGTATGCCGATGTTTTATTAATTGTATTTAGTCATTTATGTTCGTGTCTTTCCCGCTAACCGGAAGTGCGCCGTCTGTGTAATGACTGCGGAGGTGCTGGAACGGAAGCCCGTGGCATATAGGCTATTGCCTTGTTGTTCGTTATTAAATAGGATTTACTTTTTTGTGTTAAATAGGGACAAATATTGTGTATTAACAAATAATACACTATGACATTTGTAGCCTAAGCTAATTTATGATGCACATTTCCAGATGAGACGTTAGCTAAATATATTTTAAGTTCCTGTAACTGCTTCCTTGCACCTACAATCCTTTCTTGTCAACTTATTGCTCAAAGCTGACGACTTTCCTATAAAATCTTACAATAGCAGATACTTGGTGGCAAAATTAAATCCAGACAATTATCGAAACTGTTATGAGTAGTTGTATTAAAATGTTGAGTGCAAGTAATTTTTTTATATCCATGTTGGGATTTTGTTCAGAATATGGTAGTTTTAATGTTCGCTTTCAGTAATTTTCCAGTATGAACTTTACTTTGCTCTATTGTGCTCAAGTAATTTCTTCAACAAGCTGAGCCCCGTGTACTTCTTACCTTTTTTTAATGAAAACTTTTTTGTGCTCGGCAAACTTGAATAAGTGAACTTTGACCTCTGCCTGCAGTGAAAAGGTGAAAGATACAAACGTGAACTTTGAAAACAAGGAAAAAGGTAAGACCGTATACAACAATCTGTTGTTTGCCAGTTTTTTTTTTTTTTTTNATTGCTTTGCTCCAAAATGATGTTCCAGCTCGATCTACAACTTTCCTTTTTAACAAAACAAAACAAGAAAAATCCTTGGATTATTTAAAATACAAATTCCTTCTTCTTCTTTCGGTTTTTCCCCTTTCAGGGGTCTCCACATCGTCATCCTCCTCCATCTCACTCTGTCTTCTGCATCCTCTGTCCTCACTCCAACTAACTGCATCCATGTGTCTCCTCTTTGTCTTTTTCTTGGCAGCTGCATTTCTAACATCCTTCTACCAATATACCCACTGTCCCTCCTCTGGACATGTCCAAACCGTCTCGGTCTGGTCTCTCTAATTTTATCTCCCAGTTGTTCAACATGTGCTGTACCTCTGATGATCTCATTCCTGATCTTATCCATCCTTGTCACTCCTAAGGAGAACCTCAGCATCTTCATTTCTGCCACTTCCAGTTCTTTCTCCTGTCTTTTTGTCAATGTCTCTGTCTCCAGATCATACAACATAGCTGGTCTCACCACTGTCTTGTAAACTTTTCCTTTGACCTTTGCTGACACCTTTTGTTGCAAATCACTCCTGAAACGTTTCTATTTTTTTTTTCTATTTAAAGTAAAAACTAAGATTGATATTTGAGAAGCATGAGGGAGAGAAGAGCTGGCAAGAAGAGTAAAAAAATATCATGCAAATACAAGCTGAAAAGGAGAGGGATGGTAAATAAAGGACATGAAAACAGGTTTGAACAGAGGTGAGTGTCAACCTCCATGTGTCCAGGTGAAGAAATGATGCAGAGTGGCAGATTGTGTGCACGAATCACTGTGGTATGTTGAATATTTATGAAGCAGACAGAGGCAAGTCTAGGTGTGAAAGGAAGAGATGGACGCACAAAGGATATTGGAAGGGACAGGCTGTCTCCTCTTATGGATAATGACAACCCCAGTATCAGATTAAAGCCCAGACAGCTGCTGCAGTGATGTTACGACCTCCACAAGGCTTCTGATAACACAAATAGAAAAAAGGGCACAAAATTAGCTGGAAAATCCCCAATTATTTTTATTATATTACGGATAATAAAATTCAAAATTAATGTAAAAATGTGAAATTAAAGGGTTGGGAGTGAGGAGTTGCTTTAAGTGGAGAAGTTCAAATGTGTTGGAAAAAATGGAGCGTGATGTCTACAAACAAATCAGTGCAGCTTCTGCAATATTGTGGACTCTGTACTGGTCCGTTGTGGTGAAAAGGGAGGTGAGCTGCAAGGTAAAGCCCTCTGTTCACTGGTTGTCTACGTTCCTACCCTCACTTATGGTCACAAACTCTGGGTAGTGATTGAAACAATGAGACTGTGGTTTCAAGCAGTTGAAATGAGTGTTCTCTAATGGACAACTGGACTCTCCCTTAGAGACAGGGTGAGAAGTTCAGTTATTTGGGAGAAACTCAGAGTACAGTCGTTGCTAATCCCCATCGAGAGGAGCCAGTTGAGATGGTTTGGGCATCTGGTAAGGAGGCCACCTGAACCCAGGTTTTCTGGGCATGTCCAACTGGAAGGAGACCCTGAAGAGACTCAGGACACACAGGAGAGTATCTGTCTCTCGGTTGGCCTGGGGACACCTTGAAATCTCCCAGAAAAGCTGAAAGACGTGGCTGTAGAGCCAGATGTCTGGGCCTCCATGCTCAAGCTGCTGCCCCACCACCTACTTTGGAACCAGCAGAAGAAAATGGATGGATTTATAAATTTACGGCTTGTTTCTTTTGTTTATATGCGCACATCAGAACGCAACAATTGTGTAAACACATTTTAGTCCAATGAAGTGGACAAAAAAAGTGGAGCTATTAGTTTGAAAAGTGACCAAGGGTTTAAATCTAAACCACTTTAACCCGAATAGTGGATGATTATTACCAGCTGAGCACAAAATGGTTATCGCTTTGCACCATGCACTTAAACAGTTACTACTTTGCATCCATTTGCATGTATTTCTTGATATAAACAACCCTGTTTGTGGCTTTTCCAATGTCAAATTATCAGTTTTGCACTAAATATTTATCTTAGCACAAATATTGTGATATTTCTCTTGGAAGTGCCCAAATGTTGCGTCAGAATTTCTAGTTAGCTGCAAATGCTGCTATTTACCAGTAATCGAACCATCAAACATACAAGCGTATTTTGTTAAAAGGAGTAGTTGTTATAATTTAAAGGGAACAGATATTTTTTGTAAAGCTGAAGTATAGAACAAGTTTAAGGGGTAGGTCTACTTTAAAGAAGGGAATTGGTTTATAGAATAGTTTGGATACTGATACTAAAAAGGAGAAATCATTATTTGTATTTAAGAAAAATATCAAGAATGTATTGCTGATGAAATATATTTAAGTTAGTTAATATTAAGGAATTATAATGAATAATTGTGATGAGTTTTGTGGTTTGTTGTATTATGTATTGTTTGAATCGATTGTTTTGCATTGATTTTGTCAAGAAGGGGCAGAAATTGTAGGAATTCATTCTTCTTCTGCTGCCTTTCATTTTATAGGTATTTTCTTTTCTTTTCTTTTTTTCAATATGTATTGTTTTAATTGAAATGAAATGAATGAATAAACAAACAAATTTAATGTTGGAAATAACCATACAGTTTAATGTATTGAGTAATGCAACAAGGACAACAGTGTAAATGCATATGAAATTGCTCCAAGAGCTATAAACAACAAGAAACGTGACCTTTCCACAAAGCCCAACTTGAACTTAAACCTAATGTAAACTATGTATTTAATATTCAGCTAATGTAATAGGGTTTTGGTACCAATATGACAACAAGCTTTTTATATTTCTACAACTGCTCTAACATAAAGGGGCAACGAGTTTACAGAATCCCCATGCACAAGCACCGTGGCACACATAGCGGTGTAAAATTAGAGCTTTGAGTTCCTGCTGGCAATGAAACTTCCTGGTTTGGAAGAGAAGCATCTGGACAATACTTTCCCAGAGGCTCACATGCTGGCAACTAACTGAGGAGTCCCCACTGTGTCTGTCGATGGAGTACAGAGCACAGCACCGCACCGTGTCCTGAATAACACATCAGTCAGACAACTGGGGCCAATTCTCAGGTCCAAAAGGGGCAGCATAGAGAGACTAGGACAACTAAAACTTCTTCGTGATACAGATTAGACTCAAAAGTGTTCGGAAAATTCCATTTTCAAGGATACTTTAACCAGTCTGATTGTATTTCAACAGAAATATAAGCGTAAATGTCATTTTGTGCCAAATATTTCACAGCAACTCATGCACTGTACTGTTTTGTGCTAAAATTGAAGCCACTTTGTCTTGTCTTTCTAGTAGATATGTAAGAAAGTGGAAAAGCAGACACTTTTCGGTCAACAAAAACAAAATCACAAAGAAGCACTTGGATAGAATGGGGACAGTTTGGTCCAGACTGGAAGGAGAGCAGCCACAGCAGCTGTTCATGTCTCCCTTTGGAGAGGTCTACCATCACAGCACGGCTACCCTGGGGATCACTTAGACAAAAAATAAATAAATAAACTCTTAAAACCAAGCCTAATCACCATCCTGGAGCATTAATTGGCTTTTCCAAGGTGTGTAATCTGTTAAATCTGACATGTGTACTCAAACACAAATAACTGTAGGTTGTGTTTGTCTTTCTTTCATTAATAACTTAAATGAAAATAAAGATTGACCACAAGCTGAAAGTCTTTTTGGGATCTCTTGATCTGCTCTAAAAAATATATTGTCCAGATGTTTTCAGTAACGTTGGTTGTAAAGTGAGTCTTAAAATTGTTTGAAAGTAGCAAGTCAGACAATTATAAAAACATTTTTACAATTTGTCCCATGTGCAGCACGTTTGTTTCCGCATTTAACTGGAGACGCCAACTCATCAGTTGAGGTGAGAGTGTCCATACTTGATTGTCTTGTGTCATCTTTGTGTTAACTGATGGACTGATGTGTCTCAGCTGGTAGACAACAGCCTCCAATTCCCTTGTGCAGGATAACATTTGTATTAAAAAAAAACAATGATCTGCATAAAATTATTTTTAATCTAATTTGTTTATGATTTAAGACAAGTTTTATTAATGTGTGAAATAAACAAATATATTTTGTTTCCATCTTTACCAAAAAAAAAACATTAAATTTCTCAAAAGATACTATTACTACAAATATGTATTTCATTAAATACAGTTATATACTTGTCAGGATTTGTGTTTTTTAGTAGTATTTTATGTTCATTATCACCAGTAGGTTATTTCCTTTTTATTTTTTTGTTTTTCCATGATTGGTGATTTTTGTGTTCTGTTTTGTTCCTTGTGTTTTCTGTTGTTGGTCTTTGTGAATTCATCAGTCATTTCACTCCCTCTGCTCAAGCTTTGCTCACTCTCACTTGTTCCTTGTCTTCAACTAGCCCAGGTGTCTCTACCTTCTCTTAGGACCACCAAACTATATTGTAAATGGTAAATGGAGCTCACTTATATAGCGCCTTCCAGCCCCCTATGAGGGGCCTCAAAGCGCTTTACAGCACCAGCCATCCACCCATTCATACTCACATTCATACACCGGTAGCGGTAGTCTGCCATGCAAGGCGCCAGCCAGTCCTACCAGGAGCAACTCGGGGTTAAGTGTCTTGCCCAGGGACACAACGACACATGGTGTGGGAACTCGGGATTCAAACCTCCAACCTTCCGATCGGGGGACGACTGCCATTACCACTACGCCACGGCCGTCCCAACAACAGCATAAATATTAGATTCTTTTGGTTTTGTCTGAGATTTATTTGTAACACTTTTTGTTTGTATCTGAAAATTTCAAACAAATATGTTAAGGCTGTAGTTTTGTCTTGATGACCGGAGGTTTGGACCTAGGAATGCAGACTGACTCGAGGAGCTTGAGTGAAATAAAACTATGTTTTAACACAAAGAAAAAAGCTGACAAGGCAGCACAAAACTTCCAAAACTTACTTAAAGTGAAAACCCTTATTTAACTTTTTTTAGCTGAGAAACTCCCTAGAATGTGTTAAAAATGTTTCATAGCACTATGTCTGTGTTAATTTTCATGAAATTGTTCATATTAGTTTAAATCGGCAATATTTGGTCTAAAAACGAGTATTCGGTAGTCCTATGGGTTGAACTCCGGTATTGCACCCTGATTTTCTCATTTGTTTACGATTCGCACAGTCATTTATTTTCGCACAATTTCGTCACAGCCTCTGCTGCCCGAGTATAAAAGTGGAGCCACTCCCCCGAGAAGGTCACTCCCCCTCCAGAGTTCAGGGGTTGGATTAGCGATTAGCAACATAGCATTAGCATTGATGAGCGAAGCTGTTCCAAGAATAGCTTTTCAAACTGATGTTCACCCACCCTTACACCATCAGGTTACAATCCGTTTGGAGGTGAGTACCATTTTACACCTTTCCATTCCATAATTTATCTTTTGAGTATATGACGTGTTTCTTCATGTGCTGTGTGTTTGCGGCCTGCAGCGTTGCTTCGTTGTGGCCCCACATAAGGTCGTGGCGTTTTTATCTGTTGCTGATCAACGTTAGTTTGTGTTGTAGTTGTGTTTAAATGCTAAAAATCGAGTGTTTCTTATGAACAACGCAGTGTGTGTGAACTCTTATGAACTCAGATAAGGAAGACCGCAACATCAATAAATAATGGAGACTAGCTGTTGGTAATTTTGTACAAGTTACGATGTTTTAGACACGGTGTTCTTTTGCTGCAAATAATGTTGTGGATCAAAGGTATTTATAAAATAATATGTACTTGGTGAATGAGTATCATGGTTATCAGCTCTGTGCAGCAGTATTTATTTTGCACTGGGTCATCTGTTTGACAGATCAACAAAGTGAAAACAGTAATGTTTCTCAAGTATGCTTGTTTGTAAGGTGATTAAAATGTGTTGTTCTTTCTTAGCTCCATAAAGTCAAAGTCAAAGTCAACTTTATTGTCAGAACTGCAATATGTACAGGACATACACAGGATTGAAATTGCGTTTCTCTCAGTCCCTCGGTGCAACAGTAACCATTTAAACACTAAAACACTGAAACATTTAATAAACATAAGCATAAAATAGTAAAAGTGTAACACTGTCCTGAGTTTTTGCATAGTAGTATAAAAGTATGAAAATTTACACCAACACTAAAACACTAAACATTTAATGAACATAAGCATAAAATGAAATAATAAAAGTGTAATACTGTCCTGAGTTTTTGCATAGTAGTATAAAAAGTATAAAAAGTATATCTATAAAATAAACTGAAGGTTCTAGCATTGACATTTGCAAAGAGTGGCAAAGCAGCATATGAGTTAATGTACACAGTATATGTATGAGGTAGTTGATGTTGGTATAGAGGCAAAGTGGCATATGCAGTAAGGCACATAAGGCACATTGGGCATCCTTAAATAAGGCTAGTCAGAGAATACTGTATATGTATCAGCAGTAGTGTAGATATAAAAGTAGTGTAAATGTAAACAGTAGTAATAAATGTAAACAGTAGTAATAAATGTAAACAGTATTAATAAATGTAAACAGTGAATGTAAACAGTAGTATGACTATAGGCAGTAATGTAATACAAACATTAGTGCAAATATGAGAAGTAGTGCAAACTGAATGAGCACATGACCGAGAGTTTAGTGAATAACCCGTTTGATGACACAGAGTCCAGTGTTAAAATCTTTGTGTTGTGTGGTAATGTGTGAGAAAGTTTTTTGTGTTAAGGCAGTTCAAATGGGAGGGGAGGCAGAGCAAGCAGAGTGTTTAGCATCCTTAGCATAAGGCGTTCCACATCCAGGGAATCTCTGAGACGTGTTTCACAGACATCAAGCTTCATTGGAGACATGTTGACATGTCACTTTGGAGGTTACATGAGAGCTGATTCACCAGGTATTCATGTTTTATTTATTACTTTTGTAGCCCACCTTTACCCTCTGTCTGCAGGTATTAATATTATTATTTAATTATTATTACTGTATTTTTTTTATTACTTTTATTATGGCGGACATTATATAAAAAAGTTTTTAAAAAGTTTATGCAACATTAATTCTTGTTTATTTGTTCATTGCTACCTGTCCCAACATTTTGGGGATTTGTTGACACTGTGAAATCTTGAATCAACGTTTTTCTCCATTAAAATGTTACATTTACACAGATTAAACTTTTGATGTTTTTTCTTTTCAGGACTGCAAATATCAAGGGTCGGGATGGAGTGAGTGGGAAGTCGACCGCTGCATCGTGTCCCAGATTTGTCCTCATGCATGAGGCAAAAAATAAATAAAGAAAAAAATTGATTACAAAAACTAGTTGTTTATGATTCATTTTATTAAAGGGGACCACACATTCAAAATTCACTTTTTACTGTTTTTTTACTCAACTTTGGGTATTTACTTCATAAAAAAAACAGTCCAAAGGCCAAAAAAATGCACCCAGTGGTTTATTTACTCTAAGTAGATTTATTTTACTGTGATAATATAGGTTTCGTTTTTGAAATAAACTGGAAGTCAATCTCGCATGTTACGTCACAAGCGAGAGAGGACAACCCACCCCAACCTGAGTCCAGCCCCTCACCTAGCAACCCCATGTTAGGCTCAACCCACTTCTGTATTAAACACATGACTGTTGTTTTTCATGATTTCATCTCATCTTTTGTTTATATGTTATTAATTTCATGTGTACAGCACTTTGTTGCAGCTGTGGTTTTTTAAATGGCTTTATAAATAAAGTATAATTGTTATTTTTATGTTTTAGTTCAATTTTTAGTGTATTTGCGATCGCTCCCAACGCGCAGCCGGCAAAAATTAAACGAGCAGACCCCCGGCATAGGGACCGGCGGCAACGGGACCCTCTTCTGGCGCGATGGAGCGGAGCTTCAACTGTACAGCCTCGCAGCAGCCTGGCAGAAGCCTCGCAGCAGCGAGGACCTTCTCCTTACGGATTAATTTACGGGAGACACTTGGTGAACGTTGTGTGTGTCTTGACTGGAACAGCGATAACTCTCAAAATCTCCGCGTGCAACGAGCGGAGCTGGCGAAAACCGGAAGAGGAACAAGCTAACATTAGCATCGGATTCGGGTGGTCTAATGCTAAAAGGAGCAGCAAATTGCGGCGCGCTCAGACGGGTTTCGGTAAGTTATCTTAAGCTAACACTAACAGTAAGTCAAATGAGTAATAAAAAAAGAGCTAATTTTAAAACAACAACACATTACAGATACTGGCTGTGCAGAGGGCGTAAACAGATCTTTGAAGGGCGTGGACTTCAGAACTCAGTATCAGAAACCGGTCGTTCAAAACGAAAGTTAAAAATGGCAGAATTAAAAAGGGTATAATTAATTATCTAAGAATTATTTTGTGTATTAAAATGAATTAATATTGTCAAGATAGCACACAGACATAACATAAAAATTTTAAATACTTACATGTGGTCCCCTTTAACAGTAAGTTAATTCAAAACAACAAAAGGTTCTGTGTTGTGTCAGCCCTGAAAACACACGGGACACCACCTCCAACTCCTCTGTATGGACGCAGTGGACAGAAGAAAAAGCAGTCCCAACCACCTTCAGGATGCTCCACCTGCCAGCCAGAAAGCAAACGGTCTCAGCTGCACCCAACATTGTTGTGGATGCAGGTCTCAGGAGATGAAGCTTTGGCCGAGACTCTCTGCATCATCTTTTTCTTCTTGGTTAAAGTAATCCTGGCTGCAATTACTCTGCGTGGCTGCTGGGTGCTTGAGTCATCACAGTTATCTGAAAAGAACATTTTAAAGGATACACAGTACATGTATTGTTAAATTCATTGCAATTGCTTTGGTTTGCATTAAGAAATATTATTTCTCATTAATCTTATCAGCTGTGCTGTGCCCAGTTTTGATTAGCTGACACATAGCTTAAACAAATACTGTATACACGTCCTAACAAATATATATTGTACAAGCTTATATAATGTTTCTAAACACGGATATTTGGAAACCAAATAAAAGATTTTACCACTGTTTGGTGCTAATTTATAGTCAATTCAAAAAACAACGTGTGTTTAGTTCTGGGTTGCATAACAAAAATAAGCCAAAGCGTCAAACAAAACGAGGGTAGGAGAAATCAATATTTTATAATAAAATTTATTATGAAACGTTACTTTTGTAATGTGCTAAGTAATAAGATGTGGCAAATTAAAGTGACAAACGACAAAAACACAGCTGTACACTGCATGCCATGCAGCTAAACACAGGTTTTTAATGTGTTCTGTGTTCAGAAGCATACGCTTAAGCTGTGTGTGTGTGATTAAATACACGCAACAACATTTTAGAACTGTTATTTTAGTACAAGTTTAGGCATTTACTTACTGAAGACGCGACTATCCGCCATTTTGAAATCTAAACTTGGGGAGGGGTGGGAGTTTACCACTAGAGGGGGCGTGAACACAGGACAACCCCCAACCTCCTCCCCTGCTTGTCTCTCGACACGCCCATTTTGAGGGAAATTTTGAAACTAGTCTGGGGGAGAAGTTACCGTCTCAACCTGTGTTCAGTTTCACTTTAAGGAGTCACAGAGGAGAGAATCCCAGAGAAGCACAAGGACTGGACATGGCATGAAAGGCAATGATGGTCAACTGGTGTGGAAATGGATCAACTATATTGACAGGGGTGGATGGGAAGGTAGGATGTTGTGGGGACAACAGAGTACCAGTTAATGATTCGCTTTTATGGTTTTAAATATTGACATAAAGTTTTAACACTAAGGCTATTTGGGCACTTTAAAGGTTGTAGTTATTTAACTATAATGCTTCATCATCTAAATAATCAATGTTACTGTGTATTCTCATAATTTCATTAACTTCTATCCATATCCCTTTAAAATAGATTATAGCCATCAAAATGTCTCTAAAGTTTCCAAACAACTCACGATCAGGACAGCTGGGCCGAATGGAGCAAAATTAAATTTTTATATATAGATGACTGCTGCTGACAGCAGGGTAGGAGAGACATAAACTCTCCAACCATGGAGCACCCTGTCAACATTATGTGCTCCCATCCTTATTATCAAGAGGACCCATGTCAGCCCTGTCAGAGCGCTTGAAGTGTCCGGGTATCTGTGTAAATCTCTTGAGTAGCTGTTGATCCAAAGTTCTCTTTTTACAGCTTTTTCACTATTTCATAAACTTACAAACTCCCCATTTTATATTCTAGGGTTTTACGATTGAGCACATTTTAATAAACAGATAGTAAATAATCCATATTTCAAGCCACATGAGGTTTTATGTGCATTTATGGAAGTGTTTAGTCACTTTCAGGGCATGAGATAATTCACTCACCTGCCAAACGTGTCTAATTTTGTCTGTCTAGAGTGACTCACTTTTAACATGGCAATTTGTTTTTAATATAACTGTGTCAGTTGTGTCAATGTGAAAAAAAAAGTGGAAAAAAAGAAACACTGATGATTGTATGTCACTTACCAATAACAATATTTTAATGTAATAAATATAATCTTTACCTCAAAGTAACATCTTACTTTTATTATACTTAGAGATAACAATAGTGGACAACTTTTCATCTAAAATGTACATTTACTTGGTCAAAATATAAAAATGATTCTCAGACAACCATAAAGTCTATATCTAAATGTTCATATGTGTTACCCCTGGCACAGCTTGTGTAAACAGACTGGAAAAAATAATCTAACTTCAGTTAACGTTCAGTACAATGCACCTTACATTCATTTTTAGCTTTGCGGTTTCCCGTTTTGTTTATTGTTTTGTTTATTTGAAAAGTTTTGCGCCTTATTAATTCTCCTTTAACAAGTGTCCACCAATAAATGTTTCCTGAGCATTTTTGCTTTTGTTCTATTTATACTATACAAGTAAGTAAGTAAGTAAGTAATTTTTATTTATATAGCACATTTCCCAGACATGAGAGTCACAAAGTGCTTCACAAGAGGAAAAAATAAAATCATAAAATCACAGAAATAAAATCATAAAATCAGAGAGATACTATACAAAAAGGTAAAACATAACTAGCTCTAAAAACAATGTACAAAGTTAACCAAACGCCTGTTTGAAGAGATGAGTCTTAAGACTGTTTTTAAATGCAGCTGTTGACTCGGAAGTGTGCTTGTGCACTTGTCTGACAGTTTGTGATAAAAACAAATTAAACGATTAATTGCCAGACTGTGGCAACTTTCTCGCTGCTTTAAAGACAAAATAAATTTGATCCCACCTGCATCCAACATTAAACTCTGCCCTATTTCTGAGCTCACCGTGCCTTAAATTATTAAAAATAAATAAATGTAACCTATGCAATGAGATGTCCAGTTTTTGTATGCAGTAAGTTTAATACTTTACAAATGTAGGAGGCCTAATAATATGTGTCCTGTTTAAGTTTAAGAAATAAATACTTTGCAGATTCAAGTGTTTATTTCTGATATCCCACAAAATGTGTTTTGTGTTAGAACACTTTTGACTCAAAAAAGTTTGGTATAATAAATGGAAACAGCCCTAAAACAGCAGTGTGAACTTTGATGCATGTGCCTTTTGAAGGTTTACAGTTTGCTACGCTGTTGGTATGCTGTGGCGGTGCTTTTTGTTTTCAAATTTGACTCTTGTTTATAAGGGCGTCCTTTGAGAGCTGACAAGCTGCTGTTGAAAATTCATGATAATGCAAAGTTTGGCTGAGTTTTTGTGCGGGTATATTGCTGATTAATGAGTCAAGAAACTGTCATACAGCGCGAGGAGGTGGATTAAATTCCCAGTAGCCGTCAAACAAGGCAGCATGATGGATCAGTGGTTAGCAGTGTTGCCTCACAGCAAAAAATATCCTGGGTTAAATTCCCAGGTTGGACTTTGTATCTTTCTGTGTGGAGTTTGATGTTTTCTGTGTGTTTTCACGGTTTTCTCCGGGGACTCCAGTTTCCTCCCACAGTCCAAAACATGCAAGTTTAAGCTGCCTTCAGGTCCAGGCTTTAAAAACAGATCTGTGATCTCAAAGGGATTTGCCTGGTTAAATAAAGGTTAAATGAAAATTAAGTTAGCTAATACCCAGTTTGTCTTCAGTATCTAATAAACAGATGCTTGTGTTCTTTGTTGTTATTGTAAAGAATAGCATATAGTTTTCAATGTCTTTTCAAAAACATTTTCCAGTTCGAGCTGTGTGATTGTTGGTAAAAGTTTTTTATTTATTCAACTGTTAGATATGCAATTAGACCTAATCCAGAAATGATGCAGCTTTTGATTTCTTGTCACCCTGTGTCAGGCTTGGAAAACAAAAGAGGGATGGGCTGAAGTAGAAATTGCCGCAAACTAGGGTTTTATTCTTTGTGAGGTTGTTCCTTTTCTCAGATTTTAATAGAACAGCCCATCCCCTGGGCTCTGAGTCGCTCGCTGATTACAGATTCTGTTGAAAACTTAGCATCAGTTTGAACTGTGCGCGTGGTTGCATAAATACCCATTTCATTAAGGTTTGACTGTGACTCTAAACACACTACTTGCCAGCATCAAAAGAAGCCTTTTCAGTCTTGTATATGGTGTTGTCAGATATCTTTATTAGTAATGTCTTTCATAACATTCGCATGATGCTTCTGTTACTGAAATACATTTATTTTATTTGAAATAAAAAGTGTTTACTTCATGTACTTACGATTATCACTTACAAGTATTTATTTATTTTATCTTTACTGAGACTCCTTTTTGAAAATGGTATCTGACACCTTCTCAAATATTTTATTTTTCATAACTGGGCGAAGTCAGCCACTTCAAATGTTATCAGCCCATTAAATGACCTTTATCGGTTGTTATCATCCCCCTAGGTTGCCTTCAAACCTATGGGGATGTACCTCCTGTACCTCCTAGTACTTTGTAGATTTAAAGGTACGTTCTTGTCGCTGATAATATGCAGCTTCGCATGTGTGTAAAAGTATAAGCTTTTTTGTTAGCTTTATTTAAAGCCTGTATTTACAATTTACCTGCTATTTTCAAGCTGGTTATCAAAGATTTACATCAAATGAATTCCAGATTTAACAGTCATAAGGCTTTAATTTGGTAATCTAAAAATAACTCACTTAAGAGGATATGAGTTTTTTTAATTTATTTTTTTATGAGAGCAAAATTCTGATCAATTCATCTGCTACAGCAATCTATAAAGAACCATATTTATGTCCAGACATAACCCTAACCTTGTAAATCTGTGACAACAACCTACTGAGCCCGCTAGGATGTGGGACACTCTGAAGGATGATAACGTCTTCTTCTTCTTCATTTTGGCTTTTCCCTCTTCAGGGGTCACCACAGCAAGTCATCCTCCTCCATCTCTCTCTGTCCTCTGCATCCTATGTCCTCACTCCAACTACCTCCATGTCCTCTCTAACTGCATCCATACATATCCTCTTTGTCTTTTTCCTGGCAGCTGCATTTCTAACATACCAATATACCCACTCTACCTCCTCTGGACATGTCCAAACCATCTCAGTCTGGCTTCTCCAACTTCATCTCTCAGTTGTTCAACCTGTGCTGTACCTCTGATTATCTCATTCCTAATCTCATCCTTGTCACTCCTAAGGAGAACCTCAGCATCTTCATTTCTGCCACTTCCAGTTCTTTCTCTTGTCTTTTTGTCCATGTCTCTGTCTCCAGACCATACAACATAGCTGATATTACTACTGTCTTGTATTTTTTAAATTTTTACCTTTGCTGACACCTTTTGTAAAATGGGATGATAACAACTAATAACGACCATTTAATGGATGATAACTTTTGAAGCAGGTGGCTAAGTTGCATAGCTCAGACCAATGTGGTGGTAAGTGAGCAGCACATTTTAATATCTCAGAAGAAAATACATATTAAAAAGTTAGTGCTTATTTTGTATATTTTATTGATAAGGATTGAGAAATTATTTAAATGTTTACATTTCTTTAACATTGACTGGTCACTTTGAATGCAGTGGGTAAAATATGATATGATGACAGGTCTTTACCACATTGTGGATAAGTTTGGGATGTTCTTTCTGATTCAACAGTCTGTTTCTGGCTAAACTGGTCCACTGATGTTAGCTGGTGCCTTTTCTGTCACATTGCCATTGATAAACAGTGAGATTGTTTTCTCAAAATGTTAAAGTATGACTTGTCTTAGGGCCTTCTGAAGCTTTTATAATTAAAATGCAAATATATTTAGGGAAGTTGCAGTCTTATTCATTTTTTTTTCTTGTAAAGCTAGCTTTTTGCCATGACACCACTTTTCATTAGCTGATTGGTTAACTACAACAAACAACCTGTTTTCTCGCATTTACAGCCCAGTTGTAAGAACCCGTTTTTAATCTTCTTTAACCCGAAAGTTAACCTACTGTTTCCAATATGACTAATAATTTGTAGACTATTTCAATTTTTCCATCAGTGCACATAAAAACTGAAAGTTATGCACCATAACTCATGTTCCCTGAAGGAAGGGAACAAGGTGCAACATATGCTATGAGAATTGCGCCCCCGCACGATTACCTGAAGGAATACAATCACGCCTTTTACGGATAGGGCGTCAGCGTAGCGCTAGAGACCCCACCCTCTGGGTATTTAAGCCGCTGACGCCCATCCATCTTTCTCCAAAATTGCACTTCACCGAGCTTTCAGCATTGAAAAGGGCCAGATATGTTGCACCTCATTCCCTTCCTTCAGGGAACATGAGTTATGGTGCATAACTTTCAGTTCCCTTTCAGTCATGTTCTCTCGGTGCAACATATGCTATGGGAACGTAATTCATTCACGCCCTTGAAATGCTCAGTAAAATGCATGCTAGTGTGAACATCTGCCCTTGACCAACAGGCATCTCAGGGCTACTTTCTACTATGTGTTAGAAAGGACAGCCTGAGTTACATCACACGCAGTAACATCCGAACTGTAATGCTTTGCAAAAGTGTTTATTGACCTCCAGTTCGCAGCAGCACAAATGTCTGCAACTGGTACACCCTTGAACAGTGACCACGAAGTGACCAAGCCCCGAGTAGAGTGAGTGTGCACTCCAGAGGGCACCTGTTGACCTTTGCTACTGTACGCCCTTTTAATGGCCTCAGTCACCCAATGTGAGAGGCGTTGTTTTGATAGGGCCTTTCCGGTAGCTGGTGCTGCAAAGCACACAAACAGTTGGTTTGTTTTTCTCCATTCGGCTGTTCTCTGCATGTAAGTGCGTAAAGCTCTCACAGGGCAGAGAGCCCTCAGTCTTTCCTGTTCCTGAGTGAGGACTGGAGCAGGTGGGAAGGAGGAGAGATCAAAGTCTAGACTCCTATGGTTTAAAACTTCAGTATGTAGCTTTTTTCATAAACATATTTCTTCACTCTGTCACTACCTCCTGACAGACTGATGTTAGCCAGGTAATCTCTGGAAAAAAAAAAAATATTGTCCCCTTGCTTCTCCAGGTGGTAAATAAGCATTTCTAAAAAGAAAAGGTGACACGCCATTTTCCAGCCAATAAAAACAGAGTTTTTAATCAGCCAATAAAGAGCTGCGTTCCAGTTGTCCTCAACAGAGCTTCTCACGCCCCAACCCACGCCCCCACCTGTCCCAGCCCCAGCGCCGCGCACGTTCTCGTTCAAAGGATTGGAAAGCGATGCAGGACTGTTTTGTATGTCACACAAATGTATTAAATTCCCCTTCTTAATCCCTGATCAGGACTTTTTTTTTTTTTTCAAAAGTCAAATAATCGCTTCATCCACCGCTCTGTACCGCTTCCTCTGCCGACTGCAATGAATGAGGAAGTGAAATTGTCACGAGTGAATAAAAGTAGGGTTCAACGTGGCTGCCAGAGGCTCTGAAGATTTCCTGGTCTTCTGGTGTGCTGGACTAGCGCTCAATGGTTTTATTTTATTTTTTAAGAAGGTTTTATTAACATGTAAACACAGAATATCACAACGTCTCTGAGAGACTGCAGCTGGGGGCGGAGCAGATCTCAAGTTCACAGACCACGG
Source organism: Garcialebias charrua (assembly GCA_038048925.1). Classification (NCBI taxonomy): domain Eukaryota; kingdom Metazoa; phylum Chordata; class Actinopteri; order Cyprinodontiformes; family Rivulidae; genus Garcialebias; species Garcialebias charrua. The sequence continues at coordinate 38,953 of JBBPBX010013757.1, forward strand.
ACTGTGGCAGAATGCTTTTCCTTGTTGAAAATTTTTCTAAGTGTTTTGGTCATACAGAAATCGCAGATAGCAGATTTAAAGTCAAGACCTTGGGAATGTATGCGGGATTAGGCCTTAGGGTGACCTTTGACCCATCAGGGGCGAATCTGGTACACATTGGATGTACAGACAATGCATGGAGGTCACCCACGCGTTTCGCCGAGCAAAGGGCTAAGAGTAGAGCGGTTTTATAAGATAATAAATCTATCTTAACCTCGCTCAGTGGCTCGAATGGAGGATCACAGAGAGCCCCCAAGACCAGGCTAAGATCCCAACCAGGGGTCAGGATCCTACTGGGTGGTTTCATTCTTAGCACGCCCTTCATAAATCTTATTAGGATTGGATGTGCGCCAGGAGTCCTGTGTCCCCAGCCCTCGTGACAGGCTGAAATTGCTGATAGGAAAACTTTAATCGTTGAGAAAGAACAACCTTTTTCCAGTAAGTCCTGAAGGAAAGTTAGGAGCTGAGCCAGGTCGCATGAGTAAGAAATAATATTTATTTCTGTGCACCAAGCTTTAAAAATACGCCATTTCTGTGCGTGGAGAGACTGTGTTGACACAGCATGGGCATTTTGAATGGTTTTTACCACATTTTCTGTCAGGCCTGATGCCATCAGCTTGTTCCTTTCTGCCACCAAGCTGAAATTTTTAACAGCTCCCAGCCTGAGTGGCGAGACTGCTCCTTCTGGTGACATAGTTTGACCCTGAAGAAGAGCAGTTGGTGTATCCAGTTCCCCTCCAAGGGCCCTGGATGCTATGATCCCCTGGGGGTCAACCAAGTTAGGGAGAAGGCCTTTTAGCCGATGTACTACCAGGCTGCTCTGATCGAGAGTGATCGAAGACAGATGCAACCCGTCATCCTTTTTAGACAGAAGTGGAGCAGAATGTCTGTTTTTTCTCTCCTTGTTTGGGGTCAAGGGACTGAGAAGCTACGAGTTTTGTAAATGAACAGATCTCCTGACCCCAATCCATTTCCTGGATGGGTCTAGTTTACTGGCCCTCGGCCTTAACAGAGCATTGGAGCCAGACATACCACCCAGGGTCTGTGTTTCACCCGTTGGGGGGGATATTGTTTAAGAGCAGAGCTGAACCAGCACAGTGAGAAAGGTCACGTGCTGCCGGATCACTGCTTGGACATTGCGTGTCACCCGTTAATGATAAGGGGACAGCTGTAACGTGAGAACGTGGAGATGATTCTTTGTGCTTGGTAGACTTTAAATTGTTTGGTGATAGAGAGCCCTGTTCCCAGTTTGGGAACAGGGCTGACTCAGAGGAATCTGAGTCAGCCCTGATTTGTTTACACACACACAGCAGTTTGATCACAATTGCCTTTGTGAACATGTGAAGCTTGTGGTTGCCTGTGGACTTCTGCCATGGCTCCCCGTTGTTAGATTCTGTCGGCGTGCATCCCTGAGATGCGGACATGTCACGTGTTTGCTTGGTTAGTGTATTGACCGCCCCGTCGTTCACCATGGAACGGGGCCTGGAGCACGTGACCCCACTCACCTGTCTCCGTGAGGGGTGGGGGCCTACATGCAGACGCCTTTGTGCCTGTCCGCTGCAGACGGAACAGAGGCACCCCGCTGGGGCTCATTGATTAGGCTAACACCCTGTGAGCCATGAGGGAGGGGGGAAACGGCTCCCTCCCTTTATGACGGCTGGCGGGCCAGAGGGACCCGTTCTGCTGAAGTTATTTGTGTTTGTTTGTTGTTGTTGTTGTTTTTCAAAGATTTTTAGAGTCAATAAAACAGAGAGGGGTTGTTTTTTTAGCTTTATTAGTGCTTAAGTGTAACGACATATATGACTTTATGTCACTCACAGCAGGAAAAACATGATTTGTGCATGCAACAGAGTTACCAGCTTTTTGTACCGTGCTACAAATAAAGTCTGGACATGAAGAGATCATTTCCCGTACCACGTGGGCGGGTGATCGTGTAAAGTCAAGACGTGAACCTGGTTCATCAGGCACGCTTTTGTATGGAGTCCCGGTTCGTCAAGGAGGTCCTGTTTTGTCTGACCGCCTGGCGGGGGACAAACCTGTTTTTGCTCCATGCGTGTTCGGTCTAAGGTTGGCACAGCGGTGGTCTCTGCCGGCGCTCGTCCTCGTACACCGGCCGCTTTTGCGGTGGGACATGCGTTGCAGAGCGGTGTCGAGACTGTGCAGGTCTGCCCACAGCCGACTCCCTGGGGGGGCTTCTCCTGGGAATGCCCAACCGGAGAGCTTCAGCCTGTTTGCGCCTCTGGTCCAGCTTGGTCTGAATAAGTCATCCACAGATGGCGGATCGCGATGACCACTTCCGCCATGCCTCTGCCATGAGCAACAGCAGCAGTCCCTATCTTGCGGAGCACAAAGTCTGTTGCCCTACAGGCTTTGTCCAGCAAGTCAGCGGCAGCTTGCTTGTCCGTTGTTACCTGGAGCTTTTGCAGTTTTTAAGCCAGGTAAGCCTGCATCAACGCGGACGCGTTCATGGCGCGCGCCGCAAGTCCCTGAGCTCTGTAGCATTTCTTGAGCAGAGAAGCCGAGGTTTGACAAGCTTTGCTAGGAAGAGTTGGTTTTGTCCCAGATGACTTGGGAGCCAGGTGAGACGCCAGTGTGTCCTCAATTTGAGACACGTTGGCTATTCCCACCTCATCCATCCCATCCACATCGAGGAACTGTGAGAGTGGTAACAGCATGGGAGCTCTGGGCTGAGGCCAGGTGCGCGTCAGTTCTGTGAGGAAGTCTGGGAACACGGGCATCCTTTGCCTCGTGGCGGTCTGCTTTTTTGAGTAAAAATAGTTTCCTACCAGCCTCGTGACCTGTTGACAAGGCAGAGGCTCTGGCCATGGGATCTGTAGCGCGTCCGTTGCTCTGTGACATAGGTCGAACAGAGTAGGGATGGAAAAGTCAGTTTCCGGGAACACAGGTACCGGGTTTGGGAGAGGTCTTCTCCCTGTTCCTCGTACTGTATTTGACGTCTGCGTCCTCTGCGGAAAATTTGCCTGAGGCTGAAATTGAGATCTCGTCCTCGTTCATCATGCCTCGAGTGTCGAATTTGACTGTTAAATCCACCATAGGAGCCAGCACGTCAGGGCTGTCACCCCATTCGACTCGTATGATGTTGTGCAAAGCCATGTTCTCGAGCTCCGGCGTGGGAGTGAGGGGCTCAGTGGTGTCTGGATCTGATTGCACTGCTGGGGCGCCCATGGCCTTGGCGACGAGGTCAGCCCGGTGCCGTAGCACCGCCTCCAGCATCTGGCTGCAGTGTGGGCAAAAGTCGGGCGCATCCAGCGCCGTTTTTGCGTGTAACATTCCCAAGCAGACGGGACAGGCCTCATGGGTGTCCGTCGCTGCGAGGGAGAAACTGCATCCGCTAGGACAGGCGCGTGAGGTTGGACTCGTTGTCCTGCTGGTTTTCCTTGGAAGTCTTGTCTTTCGCTTTCCTTTCTCCGGAGGCATGTCCGAGACAAGGCGATCGAGTCCTTCCAGAATCTTTTTTCTTTTAATTTGAGACGTCTCCTCCATGGTGTCGCTTTCGCTGGCTATCCCGCTACGAGTTAGCAAGGATAGCGGTTGTGGCGTAGTTAGCGCCGTCGAGTGAAGCAGTCTGTGGATAGAGGAGAAAAAAATACTTCGGGGTTAAGAGAAAATGTGCTGGACTAGCTTTCGCAGTGAGGGATGCTGTCAGGCTGAAGAAGGAGTCCTATTGGGCCTTTTTGGCTTGTGGGACCCCGGAAGCAGCTGATAGGTACCGGCAGTCCAAGCGGCATGCGGCTCGGGTGGTTGCTGAGGCAAAAACTCGGGCGTGGGAGGAGTTCGGAGAGGCCATGGAGAATGACTTCCGTACGGCTTCGAGGCGATTCTGGTCCACCATCCGGCGTCTCAGGGGGGGAAAGAGGTACGAGACCAACACCATTTATGGTGGAGGTGGCGTGCTGCTGACCTCAACTCGGGATGTTGTGAGTCGGTGGGCGGAATACTTCGAAGACCTCCTCAATCCTACTGGCACGTCTTCCACTGAGGAAGCAGAGCCTGGGGACTTTGGGTCGGGTTCTCCGATCTCTGGTGCTGAGGTCGCCGAGGTGGTTAAAAAGCTCCGCGGTGGCAAGGCTCCGGGGGTGGATGAGATTCGCCCGGAGTTCCTTAGGGCTCTGGATGTTGTAGGGTTGTGTTGGCTTACGCGACTCTGCAATATCGCGTGGACATCGGGGGCAGTTCCCTTGGATTGGCAGACTGGGGTGGTGGTTCCCCTATTTAAAAAGGGGGACCGTAGGGTGTGTTCCAACTATAGGGGGATCACACTCTTAAGCCTCCCTGGTAAGGTCTATTCAGGGGTTCTGGAGAGGAGGGTCCGTCGGATAGTCGAACCTCGGATTCAGGAGGAGCAGTGTGGTTTTCGTCCTGGTCGTGGAACACTGGACCAGCTCTACACCCTCAGCAGGGTCCTGGAGGGTGCGTGGGAGTTTGCCCAACCAGTTTACATGTGCTTTGTGGACTTGGAGAAGGCATTCGACCGCGTCCCTCGGGGGGTTCTGTGGGGGGTACTCCGGGAGTATGGGGTACCAGGCCCTTTGATAAGGGCTGTTAGGTCCCTGTACGACCGGTGTCAGAGCTTGGTCCGCATTGCCGGCAGTAAGTCAGGCTCGTTTCCGGTGAGAGTTGGACTCCGCCAAGGTTGCCCTTTGTCACCGATTCTGTTCATAACTTTTATGGACAGAATTTCTAGGCGCAGCCAAGGTGTTGAGAGGATCCGTTTTGGTGACCTTAGAATCGCTTCTCTGTTTTTTGCAGATGATGTGGTCCTACTGGCTTCATCAGTTCGTGATTTACAACTTTCACTGGAGCGGTTTGCAGCCGAGTGTGATGCGGCCGGGATGAGGATCAGTTCCTCCAAATCCGAGGCCATGGTCTTGAGCCGGAAAAGGGTAGCATGCCCTCTCCGGGTCGGGGAGGAGGTCCTGCCCCAAGTGGAGGAGTTTAAGTATCTCGGGATCTTGTTCACGAATGAGGGAAAACTGGAGCGTGAGATCGATAGGCGGATAGGTGCAGCGTCCGCAGTGAAGCGGGCGCTGTACCGGTCTGTCGTGGTGAAGAGAGAGCTGAGTCAAAAGGCAAAGCTCTCAATTTACCGATCGATCTACGTTCCCACCCTCATCTATGGTCATGAGCTTTGGGTTATGACCGAAAGAACAAGATCTCGGATACAAGCGGCTGAAATGAGTTTTCTCCGCAGGGTGGCTGGACTCTCCCTTAGAGATAGGGTGAGAAGCTCAGTCATCCGGGAGGGACTCGGAGTAGAGCCGCTGCTTCTCCACATCGAGAGGAGCCAGTTGAGGTGGCTCGGGCATCTGGTTAGGATGCCTCCTGGACGCCTCCCTGGTGAGGTGTTCCGGGCACGTCCCACCGGGAGGAGACCCAGAGGAAGACCCAGGACGCGCTGGAGGGACTATGTTTCTCGGCTGGCCTGGGAACGCCTTGGGATTCCCCCGGAGGAACTGCTCCAAGTGGCTGGGGAGAGGGAAGTCTGGGCCTCCCTACTTAGGCTGCTACCCCCGCGACCCGACCCCGGATAAGCGGAAGAAGATGGATGGATAGCTTTCGCTAGTCCAGCAGTATGCAGGAATAATTCTCCGTACGCTCTGTGTAGGGAGCAAGCTCACCTCTAGTTGAGCGATGAAGCAACAGAGAAGTCCCGCGAAGAGAGGTAGTTCAGGTTTAAGCGAGGTGAAGGGAAAAAAAGAGAAAGATGGATGGGCGCTACACTGACGCCCTAGCCGTAAAAGGCGTGATTGTATTCCTTCAAGTAATTGCGCAGGGGCGCAATTCCCATAGCATATGTTGCACCGAGAGAACATGACTGAAAGGGATCTGAAAGTTATGCACCATAACTCATGTTCCCTGAAGGAAGGGAACAAGGTGCAACCACATGACTATGGGAATTACGCCCCCGCGCGGTTCACCTGAAGAAATACAATCATGCCTTTTAAGGCAGGTGGGCGTCAACAAGGAGGCCCCGCCCTCCTTCCATAAAAGAGGCTGACAACCTACCCTCATCCTCTAAGTACACTTCACCGAGCTTGGGCATTAAAAGAGCAAACATGGGTTTCACCTTGTTCCCTTCCTTCAGGGAACATGAGTTATGGTGCATAACTTTCAGTTCCCTTATCAGTCAGTCCACTGTGGTGCAACCACATGACTATGAGAACACAATTCAATCACGCCCTGGAAATGCTCTGGAAATGCATGCTTATGAGAACTTTTACCTTAGACAACAGGTGTCAGCTGCTCATTTCTCCGTGGTAGAGAGAACAGCTTGAGTCACGTCACATGCTGTGACATCTAGACTGTAATGTTTCGCAAATGTGTTTGAAGATGACCAGTTAGCAGCTGCACAGATATCTGCTACTGGAACACCTCTGAATAGGGCCCAGGAAGTGGCTAGGCCTCAGGTTGAGTGAGCATGTACCCCACTGGGCACCTGCTGACCTTTGCTGCTGTATGCCTTCCTAATGGCCTCAGTCACCCAGTGGGAGAGGCGCTGGTTTGACAGGGCTCTGCCTGCAGCAGGATTAGCGAAACAGACAAACAGCTGATTTGTCTTGCGCCAACTGTTAGTTCTCTCCATGTAGGCACTCAAGGCCCTCACGGGGCAGAGCACGTTCAGACGCCTCTGCTCTGTTGACAGAGCAGGGGGAAGAGGAAAAGTTGATAGTTCAAAGTCCAGACTTCTGGGATTTAGAGTCAAGACTTTAGGCACATAGGCAAAGTTTGGACACAGGGTGACCTTTGACCCGTCTGGGACAAATCTAGTACACATTGGATGTATTGATAGAGCGTGAAGGTCTCCCACATGCTTTGCTGAGCACAAAGCTAGGAGTAATACTGCAGCTGTACGTCAGGGCATCTATCCCCAGTGGTGCAACTGAGTCCCATATCGAATGGTAGAGGACGCAGTGTATGTTTTTGCTGCAGGCGAACAGATCTACGTCTGCTTTCCTGTATCGTGCCCAGATCTGGTCCACGATGCGTGGGTTCAGGCGCCACTCCGAGGGAAGGAGGGGCCCCCTTGATTGGGTGTCCACCCCGTGGTTGAACTCGCCTGGCACGTGTGTTGCCCTCAGTGACAGAACCCTGGGGCTGCACCACGTGAGTAATTTGTTTGTCAATCTCAGGAGGGTTTGGGAACGTGTCCCTCCCTGTCTGTTGATGTAGGCCACGGTGCAGCTGTTGTCTGATTTTACCAGGATATGTCGGTTTGAAATCAGCCCCTTCCTGAAGAAGTGTTTCAGAGACAAAAACACTGCTCTCAGTTCCAGGAGATTTATGTGTAGCCTGGCCTCTTGTTGGTTCCAGACCCAGCGGGTGTACTGGTTCCTGCAGAGTCTTCCCTACCCTGTTTTTGACATATCTGTCATCACAAGGACCTGGGACAGAACCCTTTCCAGTGTGACGCTTGTGCTGAACACTGTGGGGTGCTTCCATGGTTCCAGGGCTTTCATGCACTCTGGGTTGACAGTCGTCCCCCTCGTCCATCGAGGAGGGGCAAGCTACGTTTGTTTGTTGAGCCAGATCTGAAAGGCCAGAGGAATGCAAACTATTCCTGCTGCCAGGAGGCCGAGCAGACGCTGGCAGAGCTTGAGAGACACTTTCCTACCTAGCTGAAAGCGTGCTAGGCAGAGTTGCAGGGCTGAAACCCATGCCTCTGAGAGCTTGGCTCTGTACAGAATGGAGTTCAGCTCTTCTCCTAGAATTGTGGTAATCTGGGATGGAGACAAATTGCTCTTCTGTAGGTTTAGAACAAACCCCAGAGCTTTCAGATACGCGTTACCCTTGAAGGCAAAGCGCAGGAATTTTCTGTGGTTGCGCCTGATGCTTATGTAGAAGAAGGCGTCCTTCAGGTCGACACTGCAGAAGTAGTCTCTCGGTCGTACCGAGTAGAGCACCATCTTTAGTGTTAACATGCTGAATTCGTATGTACTTATCCTCTTGTTCAGACCCCTCAGGTCCAAAATTGGCCTCAAGCCCTGGTCCCGCTTTGGGACCACAAAATACTTGTTGTAATGGCCTTTGTTTACATTGTGAGCAGGCATCATCTTTATGGCCCCTTTCTGCATCATGGTGAAAATTTCCTCTCTCAGGACATGTGCACGTTCTGGGCTGATGGTTGACAACAGCACCCCAGAGAAAGGAGAAGGACGTCTGAAGAACTGCAGTCTGAGTCCCAAAGTCACGGTGGACATGACCCAGTGACCTGGTCTGCATGCTCTCCATGCAGCTGCGTGGGCTGTCAGTCTGGAGGGCATGTGTATTCAGTGACATGTGTATGTGAGAGGGGCATGAGGGGGAAAGGAGGCACCCTCCCACCCACTGCTCAGCAGGTCTGCCTGTCCCTCTGCTGGAGCCAGAGGGCCTGTCTGCTGTAGACGGTCCTCCGGTCCTCTGCTAGGATTCATTGTCTCTGACAGTGGGTATCTTATTAGAGCCGGCTTGTCCGTGCTCTTTATTGACCCCATTTGAATAAAAAAGTGCTATGTTTTTTGTAGAGTCGTGACACAGGACATACTGTGTTTTTTGAGACTTTATTGCCATGATCGAACAACAATTTCTCTCTGTTACACAAACATTTGAGTGATTTTTTGAGTTCACTTTTACTGGACCAACAGCTCGTTGCTTCTTTAGCACAAAGTCTGGGTTTAATGGTTCAGTGTTCCCCTTTTCCTCGTGGATGGGAGCACCTAAATGGTGGGAGCAGAGAAGCCCTGTCTCAGGTGGGCTTCTGCTTCCTGTCACGGTTTGCTGAAGAGGACCTCGGAGGGCCCGACTGACGTGGTATGAACCTGTGCCTTGCCCAGGCTTGGCCTCCCTGGGAAGGCCCTACTGGAAGTCTTGGCCGTTGCTCCCCTTCGAGCACAGGCCTTTTTTGTGCGGCGAAATGTGGCCGAGTGGTGTTGTGGCTACACGCCCCTGTGTCCACTGGAGTCTCTGGGTTGCACAAACTGCTTTCTGGGCAAACCTTCTCGCAAGGCCTCTTCTTGTTTACGCCTCTGTTCCAACCTGCGTTGTATCCTTTCGAGCGCACCCCCCGAACAGCCCCGTTGGTTCAATGGGGTGGTGGAGGAATGCTGCGCGTTGTCCCTCTGGCAAGTTAGTCAGCGTTAGCCACAGGTGACGCTGAGCGATGACAGTCTCTGCCATGGCTTTCTCTTGAGAAATGGCCGCCATCCCCATAAGGCGGAGGACGAAGTCTGTCGCCCTGTGGGCCTCTTCCAGCACCTCTGCCGCTCTTGTTTTGTTAGAAGTGGACTGGAGCTCTTGCAGCTTTTGAGCCAAGTAGGCTTGCATCATGGCTGAAGCGTTCATGACGCGTACCACGAGGCTCTGAGCGCTGTAACTCTTTTTGAGCTGCGTGGCTGACACGTAACAAGCTTTGCTGGGTAGAGTGGGCTTTGCGTTCATCGTCCTGGGAGACAAATAACCCGCCAAGGTGTCCTCCATCTGTGGGATGTTAGCCATGCCCGCTGCCTCCATGCCGGCTACGTCCAGAAACTGGGCGAGAGGCAAAGTCATGGGGGCCCTGGGTTTAGCCCAAGTGCGAATCAACTCAGTCTGGAAGTCAGGGAAAATTAGCATCCTGTGTCTCATGGCAGACTGTTGATTGGCAAAGAAGAAGTTCCCCGCCAACCTCGTTACCTGTTGTCGAGGGGGTGTGTGGCTTAGGCCAAGAAATCCTTAGCTTGTCTGCGGCTCTGCGACACAGCTCGAACAGAGCGGGTATGGACATATCTGTCTCCGGGAGGCCTGGAGCGTGGCTCTGGGAGAAGTCCTCATCTTCTCTGTCGTCCTCGTTGTAGGCCTTGTCATCTGTTAGCTCGCCCGAGGCCGTTAGCGAGAGCTCGTCTGCTCGTAACAAGTCCCTCGGTTCAAACTCGGCGGTGGAGTCCCCCACGAGGGTCACCATATCCATGTCTTCTCCCCAGTTGACATTACCGTTGTTCTCCAGCTCGTTAGCCTCTAGCTCCACCGTGGGAGTGAGCGCTTCGGTGGGGAGCGGTTCCCACATCGCGGTGGAGCCGCCCAAGGCCTTGGACACAAATTCCATGTGCCTCCGTCTTACGGTCTCACGCAGCTGGTTGCAGTGAGGGCAGGAGTCAGGGGAGTCTAGTGCTGTTCTCGCATGTAGCATTCCTAAGCAGACCGGACAGGCCTCGTGGGTGTCCGTTGCGGCTTGGAAATAGCCACATCCGCTGGGGCAGGCTTGGGAGCCGGGGCTTGCTGGCATGCTGGTCTTGTTAGAGTTCTTGGACTTCCTCTTGTTCTTCTCTGGAGCCATGGTTGAGAAGAGCGTCAAGTGGTAACCAGCTAGCCGTCCACTAAGCGTGGTCAGAAGAAGTCCTCTTGCTGCTGTGCTGTTTGCTCGCGGCTAATCCTTTTAGCACGAAGGCTAGCAGGCAGGCACATGTAGCAGTTAGCTTCGCTAACTGGGCTATGAAACAGCAAAGTTGTCAAAGTCGACGAATCTCACTCCTGTTAGCACGAAGGCTAGCAGGCAGGCGTGTGGTGCAGTTAGCTCCTTTAACTGGGCGACGAAGCAGCAAAAAGTTGTTGAAGACAAAGAAACTCTTGTTAGCACGAAGGCTAGCAGGCGGGCGCGTGGCGCAGTTAGGTCCGCTAACTGGGCGACGAAACAGCCAAAAGTTGTCGAAGTCGACAAAACTCTGCTAGCGTCCGCTAGTCCGAGTGCTCGCAAGGAAGTCCCCGTGACGCTCTGAGCAGGGAGCAAGCTCACCATCGGTCGAGCGATCCAGTCACGTGAAGTCCTGCGAAGATCAGTGAAGTTCAGGTGTGAAGCTCGGTGAAGGGCAAAAAGAGGATGAGGGTGGGTCGTCAGCCTCTTTTATGGAAGGAGGGCGGGGCCTCCTTGCTGACGCCCACCTGCCTTAAAAGGCGCAATTGTATTTCTTCAAGTGAACCACGCGGGGGTGCAATTCCCATAGTCATGTGGTTGCACCCCAGTGGACTGACTGATAAGGGAACTATGGGTTTGCAATCTTATAAATTGAGTAGCATTATACATTTGTAAAATTGGAATACCTTAATGGGTTTTAAATGCTTTATGTATGTAGAATTTTCTAACAAATTGTAGTTCATCAAAAAAGTTGAAATTTTGGTCTGAGCAAGGTAAACAACGACTGCGCATATTAGTGTCCTTGGGTGTCTTGAAAGGCGCTTTTAAATAAAATGATTATTATATGCACAGATCATAATATTTTGCTTTCTAGTGTTGTGGAGAAAAGGAGATTCCCAAACAGACGGAGGTGTAGTTCATCAGATTTATTAAAAAAGCTTTGGAGAGCAGTCCAGCATTCACAGAACATGCAATTACAAGATTATAATCTTATTATTAGTGCTCTCATCCGTGTGAAACCGTGACCTGCTCTTGCTTCCTGAACCACATAAGTTAATTTTATAGAACAGCCTCCAGCCCAGGCCTCAGCTCCATGTTCGAGCTGCATCCAAAGGTCTGCTGCAGACAGGAAGGAGTGGATCTGTGTCAAGGACTCTGCTTGAAAACATGTCACCACATCATATCAACTATCATATTCATCAATTTTGAGGACATCAAAAACAACCAGTTCCTTCTGTTCCTCACTGACTGGTCACAGTAAGAGTGATTACATGGGACTGTTAATATCACACATCACAAAACATCAGCAGGAGAAGGACGTTGCAGAATGTTCCTGCAGGATGAGTGTAAATACAAAGTAATATACCTGACACTGACACTGGCATGAAATAATTAAGCTGCTTTATTCTCTGAATGAACTTTTTATATATACTGTACAGTATATATTTAGTTGAAATAGATTTAGCAAGTACCGTATTTTCAGGTGTATAGGTCGCACCTTTTTATGGTTTTTTCAAGGCCTGCGACCTATACTCAGGTGCGACCTATATATGGCTTGTTATCACTTTCGGTGAAACAAATTTTTAAATCCAGCTCATTTCACAATTACGTTCATTTATTAAGGAAAAGTTCAGCTCAGACATATATTTGCTATAATTTTTATCAAACAAATAATTGTTTTTAAGTGTTAATCTTCTTAAAAGCCTTGCTGTGCGCTCCTGTGGCAGACATTTGCAGCAGAGCTAAACGTAGGTGCGACCTATACACCAGTGCGACCTATCTAGGGATTTTTCCAATCTATTGGTGATAATTGGACAATGCGACCTATACACCTATACACCAGAAAATACTGTACATAATTGGTGGAGCGGTACACAAAGCGAGCCTATAATTGTGAGGTCGCTGATTCAAATTTGCAGAGTGCCGCATATAATTCAGGTATGAAAGATGAGGCACTCACAGTCCCACACTGCCTCCACACTTATTTGCCCCCACTGTGGGCCCTTGACATAGGCTCTTAACCCTCCAACTGCTCCCCTGGCACCTTAGGTGGCAGCCCTCTGCTCCACAGGTGTGCTCACATGTGTGATAGAACAAAGGCAAATAATGAGTTTCCCCATTGGGGATTTACAAAGTAAACACTTATTGTTATTATATTACATTATTATTATTATTGTTATTATTATTATTACAAAAAGAAAACAAATTTGGTGATGTAATTTTAATATTCAAATGAAGTTTGAAATGTAAAACCAAACGACGTGTTGGCATTTTTGTTGCTGGTGAAAGTGCTCTTGTAAGAGCAGCTGAAATATCCCATGATTTCCTCACTGTGTGCTTTCTGTCTTTCTAAAGGCTCCTTTGAACCTCAATTTCTGCACTGTGTCCTTTCAATATTAATGCCTGCATCTAGCTGAGAGTCTAACCAGTTTGAGTTGGGAATCAATAGCTTGTGTGAATGCATTGCTTTCCTCTTGCATCATTTTTTTATTTTATTATATCTATCTATCTCTCTCTCTCTCT